>JANHGB010077110.1:0-65385 GCA_026283785.1 Coracopsis vasa
ACTCCCTTTTCTCAGGCCTGGGCTGCCATAAATTTAATTTGTAACTGTGGAGATAAGTGGCCAGTAAAAAATAATTTCTTCTTTTTCACCTTATGTTAAATCAGAAATCAATTAAAAAAAAAAACAAAACCACCAACAACAAAAAACTCCACCAACCAAAAAAACCCCGAAACCCCACAAATCACATGAATACAAATGGAAGAAATTGATGCAGTTGTCATTGGCTTAGGGCTGTATGAGTTACAAATTAATCTTTTGTCTGTGCATATTGGGTGTCTTGTGAAACTTTTATTTTTAGTATATCCCTCTTGAAAAGGTTCTAGATCACAGAAGAAATTGTTTCCAAAGTTTGCATATGTGATGAGATTTTAATCTAAGTTTCTAACTTCGAGTGAAGCACCAGCCTCACCAGTAGTCCTTGAGGTATTTATTATATCTTCCTATCCAGTTGAGTAGGCCATGTGGAAATAAGTATGCATATGTTTATTTAAATATATTATACATAATTTTCTTTTCATTCCTGTTAGTTTGTAAGCTTGGAGACTAATAAAATGAAATTGAGCTAAAAAAAACCTGTGCCAGGCATGCACTCTAGAAAGCTCTGCTTCTCCCTAGTGAGTGACACATTTGTCTTCTGTCTGCAAATCTGGAAAATTTATTTAAATGTATGCTTCCTCCTTCCTTTACATAGAATTAATGTAGACAAGAATTAGGCACTGAAAGAAAGAGTAAATTCAAATTTGATAGAAGAGTCACAGTTGAGAGCTTGATGAAAACCTGTCTTTTTCTTACAAATACAAGAAGAGAAGAGTTATCATAGTATCTTTTACTTCTAGTTGATCTGAATTTACTATTGTAAGATACAGTATGTAGATTAAACCTTTGAAGCATCCTTTGACTGTCTGAATTGGGAAGATATTAATTCTGGTTAGTCAATTTGCATTAGGAAGTGGAATTTCTGCATTCTTATGCCTCAGGATGTGTGCTGTTTGCCACAGAGATCAATTGACATGTTTTTCCCCATTTTCCCTTTTTGATATGGGATTCAAATGACAAGCTAGTTCCTCTGAGTATGGGGACTTAAGCATAGTTGGATTAAATTGTTCAATGCATGTACACAGCAGACCAGGCTGCTCCTGCTGACTCTTGCTTGAGGCTTTATGCTTCCTATGGTTATGGAGATGTTCTTTGAAAATTGACTGTGGAAATTAATTCTACGTGCATTTACAATCCCTTTCACCAAAGCCAGGGGCTGGAGTGGAGGGTGGCTCGTTGTAATCTCATTTTCTGTTAGGAGTCCCAGCTCAGACTCAGTTCTGTTGTCACTTTTTCCTAAGAATTCTTTTATTTCAACACCTTGCCTCAACTGAGAGCCTGCTGCTCCTGCTCAGTTCCTCCTGTTCTGTCTGGAAGCTGTAGTCAGTGTGTGTTTCTTATCATGTATGTGTTCCTAGATGGTTTTGTTAGCTGCCGTAGTCAACCATGCCCATCTCTTGCTGTCCTCACAAAAGCAGATCCTTTTGTGTTGTGGTGATAATTTAAAATTATACCCAGATGGGTCTTTGAACATTGGAAAAGGTTTGTCTTCTGAAAGAGAAGGAGGTGCACAGTAGAGCTCTTTAAAGTTAGTATGTTCTTACCAGTTTTATCTAAAAGATGGGATGAGAGAGGCAAAAGAGACCAAATTAATTTTCCACTGAAGGAGAAGCACATATTCGCTTTTTACTAGGCACTAAAGTATTCAACAATAAGGAGCACTCCTGACAACCTGGTTTATGCAGTTTGTTCACTGTAGTCCTTAGTTCTTGTATTGCATCAATTAAATCTAGGTTATACAAGTCTTCCCCCACTCTCTCCATCCCTCCCCCCATAACCCCTATCAACATTTCCAGGGCAGATTTGCCAGAGAGGAGATGGGAGGCTCAAAAGGCAGTATTTGATGGAAAATTTAGATTGGGCAGTCTCCAAACTCTCTAGTTCCATCTTTTTCTTGTTTGATAGAACCTGATCTTTTAAGTAAAACTTTCCTAAGTGAGCATTTAAGATCTTCAGCTTTTATTCCTGCTGTTCAAATGTAAGATAGCTTTCTAAAAGAGCTAAGGTGGCTTTGCCCCAGGAAAGAAAAAAGTGAAATTGTTTTGAAGATTGCTACTTGAAATTCCATATGTATCTACGTTATTCTGAAAGATAATTAGAATTAAGCCTGGTAACAATGCTTTTTTCATCAAACCACAGAATACCAGGTTGGAAGGGACCTCAAGGATCAGCTGGTCCAACTTTTCTTGGCAAAAGCACAGTCTAGACAAGATGGCCCA
This sequence comes from Coracopsis vasa, assembly GCA_026283785.1. Lineage (NCBI taxonomy): Eukaryota > Metazoa > Chordata > Aves > Psittaciformes > Psittacidae > Coracopsis > Coracopsis vasa. Next base: position 2,316 of record JANHGB010077110.1, read on the forward strand.
GCACCCTCTCAGCTGAATCTTGAAAAGTGTCCAACACTGGGGAATCCACCACTTCCCTGGGGAGATTATTCCAATGGCTGATTTTGCTTGTTGTGAAAAATTTTCCTCTTGTGTCCAGTTGGAATCTCCTTGGAGTAGCTTTTACCCATTACCCTCCTTGTCTTTTCCATGTGACTCTTTGGAAAAAGAGAGTGTCCGTCTTTGCAGTCACCCTTTAAATACTGGAACATGGTGCTAGGATCTCCCCTGAGCCTTCTTTTCCTTTATTTTTATCTTTTTTTTTTTTTCCCATACAAATGAATAACCAAAAAAGCTGATTGGATAAACAAAAGTAGGGTCTATAAATACATTTACCAAAGTGTTTTACCCCCCCCTTTAAATTGTCTTTGAATAAATCACATTGTTTGAAAGTACACATATGAATATCTAAGGTGTATGTAGGTCAATATGTTGCTTAGAGTTTCAAAGCTATTTTCACGTGAGCAAATAGTAGCATTTTACATTAAACAGGAATTATGCTTGAAGCTGGCCCATGACTTGCATAATAAATGTAAAACATTGACATTAAAGTACTACAGGAAGTACTCAAGTATCGTTGTCTATTCTTTTGAAATAAAGCAGCTGACATAACACCTGTTGGAAGATACTCTTGATCACTTTCTGAAAAATAACATTTGGGCATGTTCTGAATTTTTCTGCCAAGTGAATGTAAAGCAGTGAAACACCATGAAGCATATAAATGTTGCTCTAGTTTCTAGTTACCATGTACTGCTTTGTTGAAGCTTCTTAAAGTTTTCTCTCATAGCTGGTTAAAATAAAGGGGTACTTAACAATATGTATTATTATTTTTTATTTATTCAGCTACTTAGAAACCTCTTCCCTTTAAGATGGGGAACTGGATACACTAGGGCAATACAGAGATCCACTTTGCGTTCAAACGTAAAGAATCCAGGGCTAGTAAAGGTACCTTATCCTAACTTACATATGCCTTTTTGGTTTTCTTTCTAATATTGAGCCTATGCTATTTATAGCTAAGAAGACTTGCCATGATGGCTTTGCCATGATGGCTGTGCCATGAGAGAAGACAGCCATCAGATGCACAGCAATAAGAAGCTGTTTCTGAAGGCAGCTGATCACCTGGGATGCAAGTCTGCCTTTGTGAATTTTTTTAACTCTGCATGTTGATAACGATGTTCGCTGCTTTCCAAGAATGCTAAAATGTACTCAAGCAGTTTTTATGCTAGAATTTGTGAATTTGAAAATACCCTGTCTAGTTGCAGGAAGCTTGAAAGTAGTTCTTGTGAAGCTTAATGTTGTGATGTTGCTCCTTACAGTTTCTCCGTGATGCTGAAGTTTAAGTAAGGGGTTTATTTTTTCATTAGATCATTCTAAGATAGGCAGACTTCTGAAAGGGTTACATAAGAAACAGCTTATTAACATGAAGATATATAAGGAATATCTTTTATGCACGCCTCTGTCGGCATCAAGTGCTGGAATTGCAACTGGTAGTTAAGATGCATACTTTGACCTGAAGGAAGCTTTGTATTTTTAGTCAGAGTATTTATGAGAACCGAAGTGCTAACCTGATGTCGCTTAAAAACAATTTACATAACTGTTAAAAATGTATAAAAGCTTATTATTATCACACTTGCAGTATTTATGCAGCACGATTGGCTAGAAATATGTCTACTTCTGCAAATACTATTGCTTGCATGACTGCATTAAGGATCATGAATCTGTAACTGGGAGTTGAGAAAACATAAAAGAAGGCAGTTGCCTCTGCAGCTGATCTAGTCAAGGTACAGGACATACCTAGTCAGAGGAAGATGTGTTCTATTTACAGGTTGATTTGGTGACTTTATGTAATGTATGATTGCTAAAACACTTCATCTGCTATAAAATAGAAAAAATATTGCTTCAAAATCTGAAAGCATAAAGTGTCATTTTCCCTCCTACTCATGGTTCCACAGAAGATTCACTTCTTGAAAGTGAGGCGTATGGTTAAACCAGATTTTTTTAAAAATGCAGTCATTTGACATACACTGCTGTAGTTAAAATGTGGCACACAAGAGGATTTGATTGTTCAAAAGTCAGCTCCACTTGACAGAAAGAATGGCCAGAAATTTTTTTCTTGGGATGGAATTTCTAGGAAGAATTGAAATTAGAAAGTAGGTGTTGAGAAATGCTGTTTGTTCTGTTACTGTGCAGTGTTTCATAATAGCTTTCATTATAAAGGAATGAGGAAAGTTAAGGGTAAATTCCTGTGTGGGAGAAGGGGCATATAGGCTTTCTAATTTGCTTGATATGTGCTGCTATGCAACATGAGGAGCATGGCAGTACACAGGGCTTGTTCTAATGCTTTTTAGCTTGTTAGGGGATTTCAACAGAAGGTTAGTATACCTGTGTATGTGTCTTGAGCGTGGATTTGTAACTCAGCAGGAATTTAAAGGAATACAGTTAAAAACAAGAACAGTATAGATTTTTCACTACTAAGAAAACACTACAAGGTAAGAATGTATAGTCAAACACTGGAAAACAGGGAAAGAATGACCATTTACCTTGTGAAGGACATCATAACTCGTCAATGGTGCCTCCTTTTGTGCAGCCTAAGCTGGCACACACCCACCTCTGCAAGTTTGGGACTAGTTTATGTAATCTCAGGTAAGGGCTGCTGCACACGAGCCCAAATGCATAAGAACTCTGTAATATGTGAATATACTGATCCTGTTGTCTAATGAGAGATCTGATTTGTTCAACTCTCATTTAAAATAGAGGGTTGAAGCACACAGTTACAAACAAATTCTCATCACTTACCTCAGTGACTTCACAGGACAAGACAGCTAGGATGGTGGGATTATCTGACTACTTCTCGGCAGCATTGTTTGCTCTCACCCAAGTTGCTGCATCTCTCCCTATGAGGCTGTAGATAGCCAGGAAAATCTCCACTGAGGGTACTGGGCAGACATGATATATTTTGCATTGTAGGATATACTTCCCATTGCAGTGCATTGTGGTGCCAGGTTGGTGTTAGCATCTACACCGTCTACACTTAGTGCTGGAGTGTAATACGTCAGAACTGGTTGTAAAGGACTGCTGGGGATGGACAGAAGTGTCCCCAGGGTAAGAGCTATCTTGAAAGCAGATTTTTGGTTAAAAAACCCCAATGGTTTGGAACTACATGTTCATTTTAAAAAGTGACATCTGCTTATACAAGCATTGTAAAATCTGCAGTTTGTTGGTGTATGTGTGAGGGCTGAAAACTTCCCCTGGAAGAGAGATGAAATGGAGAATCGTGAATGAGTTGTTTGTATTGTATTAGAAAGATTACGCATACATTATGGTTTATACTTGTTTGGGTTTTTTAAATCTTTACGTAGTAGCAAGACTTGAAAGGAGTGCGCTGGGCCTGGATTAAAGTTGATTGTGGTGATAAAGATTTGGATAGATCCTTTATTTTCATCTTTCAAACAAAAAAGGTTCTTTTTCCAGTCTGTCCACTTGTTCTCAGTAGATATAGTTGGTTGCTTAACATACCTGAAGTTAATGTTGTGGTGGTTCCCAGAGTTTTTGTTATTTATGCAAGTCTACTTTGGTCAGTACTTACTTTTTGTTTTTGTTTTGTCAGCAGCCATGCAGCAGGTCCTGGATAACCTTACTGATCTGCCAACATCCACAGGTGCTGAAGAAATAGACCTGATCTTTCTTAAAGGAATTATGGAAAACCCTATTGTAAGATCACTTGCTAAGGTATTTAAACTTTCTGCTTTGAGTAGAATCTGGAAATATTTTAACTCTTAAATTACTGTGTTGAACACTGAGTATGGATTGGCATACTTAAACATGTTAACAATGGCCTTTATGTATGGTGCATCTTATTAAAAAACTTGAAGGTGAAGATTTGGTATAATGCAATTTCTGTGCACGCTAATGTATTTTTAGATGGAAGATTCTCAAGGAAGAAGAAAAATTCAGAGACTTCAGAAATAAAGTGGTAATGTTATTTATGAAGAAAATGTCAAAATACTTGAAATTAGAAGCAGTTGGTTTTAATATAGTCTTGTGACCACTGTTGTGTGCAAAACCCATACACTTCCTGACTTAGAATTTTTGCCAAAGATGAAAATTGAGACCAATAACTTTCTTTCTTCCGTGGCATAAGCAAGTTTTCTTTTTGGTTTTGGCTCAAAATGACTTTCTGATCAGCCCAGTGAAATAGTCTTTCCATGCCCTATCCTGGATTTGAGAAAGTAACACCAGTACCTTGTCAGCTCTCTGAGACATAGGCTATACTTAGATTTTGTCTTGCCTTATGAAAATCTTGTATTTATAGATGGTAGTCATCAGTTATGAGTATGTAAGGTGATATTGTTACCAAGACAGATATTTACAAAAAATCATTGGATTCTGTAATTCAAATTACAGAAGCTGATCTTACCAGTAGAAGATGCAGTCACTATTGCTCAGAAATTATATTCTTAATCTTCATAAAAATAAGATCCTTTCATGAGGAAAACCCAGTTCACTTAAATATAGCTGTCTCTTTAATATGAGTAGACATCTGAAAGCAATGCCCTCTAGGCAGGCATGAAATACTCTGTAAAGCTAAAGGATTGTTGTGCAGCGATTTTGCTCAGTATAAAACTCTGGAAAGGAAAACCTCTCACAAGAATTCATATAAAAATTTAGTTCTGTTTAGCTGTTCAAAAAATTGGTTGTAAGTGGAAGACATTGCATAGTAATAAACTTAGAAATAATGAAAGTGTCTCATCTGCTAGTGAGATAACTGCAAAGGGAAAGATTTGTATACTAAATTGGCCAGAGTAAGTTAAAGCATTTTCTTTCTTAGAGTATTTCTATCTTCGTTATCTGCTGCATAGGACATCTTTAATTTAATATTTATCATGAAGAAAAAGTTCATTGCAAAGCATTCGTTTTTTTCTATCAATAATTTTTGCTTTAATGGCCAAATACAATTATATGGAATTTATTGACTAGCAGATGTAAAAAAGTGCTTGTAATGGAAATAGGTTCTTAACTATAAACTTGCTTGATCTAGAATGCTGAAAGCTTTTAATTGTGTTCATGTGGCATGACCACACTCATATTTTCTTTTGTAATTATTTTGGAATCATACCCAAAGTCTCAGTCCAAACCAGGAGAGCTAAATAAGGACAAGAGCAAAATGACAGCACATTTCATGAAGTGTGTATCTTTCATATACATCCATTTGTCCCTAAAAATATGTAAAACTTGTTTTGCTATTAGAAGAGCTAGTTTTAACAGAATAAGCAATTTTCAGGACACTGAGATGGTCAGGTCATTTAAGCAGATTCATTTCGGACCAGGCCAGAAACACACTAGTGAGTTATTAAGACTAATCATTGTGTAAAGTATCCCAAAAAGGACAAAAAGAAACTTGGGGAAATGTGCCATGAGCCATACAAGCTTATTTTTTTCTTTTTAGTCCTTAAAGAAATAGAGCCAAGCAATAAGCATAGTAGTAAGTTTATAATACTTTGCAATGCAAAGTTTGGCTAATCTTTTAAAACTGTCTTAAGTTCATTTCACACTTTTTTCTGTCTGTAGTAAAGGCATCATGGTAGAAATTACAGGTATTTTTGGGATAGGATTCTTTCACTGTACCATTCTACTTTTCATGAGGTGGTAGGGGAAATTGTGATCACTGTAAAATGTATGATTTGCCTGTCATTTACTGGCGTTTATAGAATCATAGAATAGTTTGGGTTGGAAATGGACCGCTAGAGATCATCTAGTCCAAGTGCCCTGCAGTAAGCAGGAACCCCTTCCACTACTAGATCAGGTTGCTCAGAGCCCTATCCAACCTGGCCTTGAGTGTTTCCATGGATGAGACATCTACCACTTCTCTGGGGAACCTGTTCCCAGGTTTCATCACCCTCACTGTAAAAAATGTCTTCCTTTTATCTAGTCTAAATCTACCCTCTTTCCATGTAAACCAGTTACCCCATGCCCTATTCATTACAGGCCCTACTAAAAAGTTTGTCCCTATCTTTCCTATAAGCCCCCTTCAGCCTGCAAGCTGCTGTAAGGTCTCCCTGGAGCCTTTTCTTCTCCAGGCTGAACGAGCCCAACTCTCTCAGCCTGTCTCCATGGGAGAAGGTGCTCCAGCTCCCTGGTCATCTTCGTGGCCCTTCTCTGAATCTGCTCCAACAGGTCCATGTCTTTTCTGTGCTGAGGTTTATGTTTGATCTTAAACTAGCCTTTAGAATTGTTACGCTCTTTTGAAAACAGTTGTTGAATTTGGAACACGCATGACTTTTACTCAGTTTTGGTACTGAACTGTCTTCTCAAAATTCTCTTCTGCAATGTTAATTATTCTTTTGACCTCAAAACTTTTATCTTCTTTTCCGCAGTCACACTTGCTTTTAGTAGTGTAGTATAGCCTGCCGCATACCAGGTGGGTGCCTAACCTGGACCAAGGAAACATCTTAGGAGTAATCTATAAACATTTAGTCCAGTATTTAGGATGTTGGATTGCTGGAGCAAAAGCCTTACTATTTGAACATTTGGCAAGTATAATAAATATTGAATGCATCAAAAGACTCAATTCAGTATCACTATTTCTGAAATGAAAAATAATGGCAATATTAGGTATTCTTTTTTTTTTCCCTTTTTCTTAATTATTCATACCATTCCATATCCTGCTACTCCAACATATCCCAGAGTCAGAGGTTGTTCATTGTTAAACTTTCAGTTCCCCAGTATATACGTGGCCTTGAATTTGAAATGGAGGGTGAGGATATTTGAATTTAGATTATACTCTGTAAGTGGTAGTATTTTAAAGAAAGTGAGTGAGAAAAAAGGTGACCCACATTCTCTAATCTTACAAAGGTTTTGCAGTTGGAATATGTTTAAAATTCAATAAGTTTGTGTTTTGAGTTGCTGTAAAAGAAGTTAACTTTAATAGAAGGGTATTGTTTACTGTATGTATTATGTGCAAAATAGCATTCCCTTATTAAGGAGAATGTGTGTAGGTGTCAAGCTTCCCATGACTTTGTAATCATGGTCGTTTGGTTTGTGCGTGTTGGTGAATGTTGGAAATGTTTCTCTCTATGTTAAGTTAGCCTCCAAGTGTTTGATCATCAGCCCTGCAAATATACCATTTTTTAGACATGAAGTAAAATTTAATACTCAGATGATTTCAGGAAAAAAAGGTTTCTGGTTTTAGCAAAATTTTATTTTAACATGTTTTAATGCACTAGTAAGAAATACATGTGTGCACATACCTTCAAATTATATATATGGGAAGTATAGGTACATGAATCCCACATATATCTGTTATTTTTTGTGTTTTCACATGCCAAAGTGATTGTTCTTTTTTGAACTTCTTGTTGCTACGGTGTTGCACTCTTGAGTGCACTGAGAATCTTAGTTATTTTTGGCCTCTTCTTGTTCCCTAATTTTATGATTACAGCACTGTAAATTTTATGATACAACACAATAAATAAGTTTTATGAGATATTTCTCTTGTTTCTCAAAGCTCCTACCTTTCAGTGAATTGAAGTATCTGCAGTGTTTAGGAAAGGATTATGTCTGCAGCAGTAGCTCTAGAAAGAGATTAAAAGCTATCACAGAATCCCAGAATGGTTGAGGTTGGAAGGGCCCTCTGAATGGCATCTGGTCCCACTCCCTTGCTCAAGCAGGGTCACCTGGAGATGGTTGTTCGGGACCATGGCCAGACAGCTTTTGGATATCTCCAACCTCTCTGGACAACCTGTGTCGATGCTCAGTGACCCTCACTGTGGAAAAAGTGTTTCCTGATGTTCATCCAGAGCCTTCTGTGTTTCAGTTTGTGCCCACTGCATCTTGTCCTGTCACTGGGTACTACTGAAAAGAGACTGGCTCTGTCCTCATTGCACCCTCCCCACAGGTATTTACACATTGATGAGATCCCACCTGAGCCTTCTCTTCTCCAGGCTACACAGGCCCAGCTCTCTCAGCCTTTCTCAAATGTGAGGTGCTCCAGTCCGTTTATCATTTTGTGGCCCTTCACTGGACTCTGCAGTATGTCTAGAACTGTACACAGTACTCCAGTGTGGCCTCAAGAGTGCCGAGTAGAGCTCAACCTTCTGACAACAGCGTTCTTATCGCAGCCCAGGATATTGTTAGCCACTTTTGCTATAGACTTTTCTGTAGCATTTCCTCTGTCTATGCACACTTTCCTTTAGAATTGGCTGTTTTGAAGATGTTTGAATGAGAAGACGCTGGGGTAAATGCTACTGTCATGGACTCTATTTTTTTTTTCTGAGCAGATCCCATAGTTCCTTTTTTGTCCTCATTCTAGGAGGCGTACTTGTACTGGGTTCTGAAGCAGAAAAGATCTGAGGTGCTGTACTGTTGAGTTTGATGTATATAGCATAGAGGTGATAGGAAATCAGGACATACAAACATCCCTAACAGGTGCTGTTTAAAAGTTTGTTGAGTCACATAATTAAACATGCAAAATCCTTTGGCAGTTATAAAAATAAAATACACAGATATATATGTGAATTTTCTGGCTTCTCTGCTAAAGGTTGCACCGAGAAATTATTTTAAAGCTGTAAAAATTGGAACTACTTGAAACTTATTTACAGCGTAGTCTCATATATTTAATCTTACAGGCTCATGAGCGACTGGAAGATTCTAAACTTGAGGCTGTCAGTGACAACAACCTGGAGTTGGTGAATGAAATTCTTGAAGACATCAGTCCCTTAGTAAATAAAGATGAAAATATTGCGGAATTGGTTGGAATACTCAAGGAGCCTCATTTTCAGGTGACACCTTTTTACTGTGTATTTCCAACTTACTGTATCTGTGTCCACATATGAATCTAATAATAATAATGAGACAAAACCTGAACTGTAGCAAACTTTAATATATGTGATTTTACTCCAAATGAAAGGCAAAGCAGAAGCCATGTGGGGTTAAGAATAAGCATGATTTTATTCTTTGATGTTACTTCTAGAATATCTTTACCCATTATATTAAAATCCACTGGAGTTTCTGTTACAAATCTTGGAGAAACATTTACTTCCTATATGACTGGTATTTCCATAACAATTCCCTGAAGGCTTCATCCTTAGCATTTCGAGATGGCCTCAGTTCCTTTCAGTTCAGCTGCTGGCATTCGTACTCATGTGTGAGATGTACAGTTTGCAGAGTGAATGAGCGTGATTCTTCTCTGATGCGTTCTGCACTGCAGCTTGAGACTCTGCATCCCTCTCACTGTTGCTCTACTTCAGTGAAGTTTTGACATATGCTTGTCAGAAGCAGATGTTTCTCCATAGCTGCCATAGCTACCAGCTCCATACTGTTCCTTGAAGATCAGAGTTTGTAAATCTTTGGTAGATTCTGGACTATCTAGGCAGTCTTCAGCTGACTTTAGTATTTAGCTCTAGGTATACTACAGAAGAACATAAGCAAACCTTTTGCCAGAGTATAAATGTGCTTCTTTTGGCAGACAGGTATAGAATCATAGATTTATTTATTTGTATATGGGTTTAAATACACAATTTTTTCCTAAATTTTTAGTTATGCATTATACAAACATAACAGTGAGAGGCACTACTGTTTAACATAGACACTGAAAATGCTGTCAAGCTGTGTTGTGGCCTATTGGAAGAGGGAACACTGAGCTCAGCTTCTGAGGTGATAGCTCTTCTGAGTGCTGATGGTTCCTTTGCCTCTTCTGAAGAGTAGTACCTTGGTCTCCCTTTTGCTCTTGTTTGCCTAGAAGGGCATCATAGCTAATGGTTCAGAGATCCTTTGGAGACTAACTGGTGAATAAACCTGCTAATCAAGTCTTTGATCCCTTAGCAGAAATTGGTACTGGAAAGGGAGCTGGGAGGAATTCGTAGTTACAATGCAAAAAGATTGGAATTGAGGGCCAGCTGGTGCAGTGACAGATCTGACAAAGATTCATTGTGTTAGATAGAATCACAGCACTAAGTGAACTAAAGCTGACAAGTCAGAGGGTGAATTGAAAGAGGAAAAAGAACTTAATAAGTGAAGTGCTGGAGTAGACTGACTTTGAAGGACACTGTAACAATGATCTCTGGAGAGAGATGGCAAAGACCAGAAACCAACTGTGCAAAGAACCTTTGTGGTGGAGACTGGAGACTGAGATCAAATAAGAATTTTAATTAGGCTGAGTGGTCAATACTGAGGCAAACCCAGCATTCATTCCTATTCAGTGGTCATATTAACAAGGAGGCACAATATGAAATGCACAACGTGCTGCTGGTGTCAGTTGCTCCATTAGTTCAGGCTTAAGCAATTTACAGATTTAATTTGAAAGTTACAAAGTAGCTAGTGAGCAGAAGTCCCAGTATTTATGCTGTTTCTTGCACATTTTTTGTTGCTTGATTTATAAAGAACATACTTGGAATTGCATACATGCTACACTAGCTTTACAGTTCTATTCTGATCTTTTGATAGTGCTTCCTAATTGCACCTTAAAGGCCCATTTAACAAATATCTCTTCTGTTTTCCTTCTCTGTCCCCAGCAGTAGGCATCTAGTGAGCACTGTAAGGCTAGGATAAGTCAGCAGTGATACCTTCCAAAATGTTTTGTGAGAGTTTAGTGATTTGTTGCTCAGACTTCTGAGTGAGAAATAGCATCATCGACCCGTGGTGGTCTATTCCATCAGCTTGTTCAGTTGTTTTTTGAACCTCTGTGAAAATCTGGTATTCACAACATCCCCCATCGGAGTGGCTGTTTTGTTTTTGAGACTGTTTACTCTCAGTTTTACTTCATAGCCCCTTGTTCCTGTGTAGAAAGTAAATGAACAGTTTTTCCTAATCGGCTTTTTCATGTTACTCGTGATTTCAAAGGCCTCATTGTATATGTGTGTCTGTCTCAAGCAAATAAAAAGAAGGGAAGCAAAGCTGTATAAAGCTTCCCAAAGTCATTCACAGCAGCATGGATTTATGAAATGGTATAATAATATCCATTGCATCTCCTACTCATTGCCTAAAAATTCCTAGTAGTTGTTTTGCCCTTTAACAGCTAGTGAACAGAATAGCGTAGTTCAAGCTGGAAGTGACCTACAATGATTATCCGACTGCCTGACCATTTCAGGGCTGACAAAAAATTAAAGGATATTATTAAGGGCACTGTCCAGATGCATGTTGAACACTGACAGGTATGGGACATCAACCACCTCTCTTGGAAGCCTGTTTCATTGTTTGACCACCCTCTCAGGAAAGCAGAGGTACCATTAGGATCAGTAAACATAGAGGTGGGTTGCTTTTTTGTTTTTTTGTTTTGTTTTGTTTTGTAGTGTTTATGCCTCTGAGATACCACTTCTGAGTCTGTCAGTTAATAGGTTAAATTAGGATGGTGTTTTCCCTTGCAGCCTGTGTTGAATTTCATTTGCCTTGTTCTCACTCTGTTGCTCATGAGGTGCTCCTGCAGGTTACAGTCAGTTGTTTCACTCCTTGAATAGCAGCCTCAGCAAACCCTGTCATTTTACTTCTTATCCTTATTTCCTAGATCACTTACCTGATGTGTCAGTGAATTGGCAGGTGTAGAACTGAGCCCAGATGCCTGTGGGAAATCCCCTGGTGCCATGAATTTTGAAAACTAATAATAGTCTTCCTGGCCCTAATTTTTCTGTCTTTTAACCACTTGAGAGCCTTACTGCTTATCCAATAGTAGCTTTGCTTCCTTAAAAGACTTTGATAAAGGAGTCCATCAAAGGCCTTTTGGAAATTGATCTATATTATCAATGGTAACTGCCTTGTTGCTATGCTTGGTGACTCTTTCAAGGAACTTAACTAGATGTGAGAAGCATGACTTTCCTTTATAATGCATGTGGATGCTTCCCCATGATATGTTTTGTCCAATCGTTCTGTTTTTATGAAAACAACTTCTCATTTGTTTAGTATCAACATCAGACTTACTGGTTCACAGTTTGTTGACTCTTCCTTGAAAACCAGTTTAAAAATTCATGTCATGATTATTGCATGCTATAAACAAGATTGCATGCTGCTTCTCTCACTGTCCTGTTGGATAAGTCATGGGTATGTAAGAGAAATAAGCTATTTCTAGAGCTTCCTACTTAATTTGCTGCAAAATCTGGATGGAACAGAAAGAATTGGTTACAAAAGGAAAAGCCTATTTGATGGTTTTGTGCTGCTCTGGAGAACTAACCTAACCTTCACTCTGTCAGAATTCATTAAAAAAAAGGTCTGAAGCAGCTTTAACTTTGGTTTTGGGGTTCTTTATTATTTTCTAAGTGCCTGTTGTGAGGCCTTTAGTCTCATTTGCAGAAACAGTGAGCAGTTTTGGCCACTGTGTACAGGCAAAAAGCAGCTATCTGCTTGCTTTTTGAAACTAGATCTTAGGTGATTCAGTTCTGAAGCCTAAAGTTAGGGTGTACTTTTGTGCTTCTATTCTCCACCTGGAGGCAGGCAGCAAAGATAACTCAGGCTAAAGTAGCAGTGTTGTGATTAAGTGTTTTTATTTAACTGATACCGTAGTTATGACCACTCTGGAAGAGCTTCTAGGACAATTTGCAGACCAAAATGTGATACAGTATTCTTTCTGGGGAGGCTATATGTCTCTCTCTGAAAAGGAAACAGAAAATGAACTAAATTCTCAAGAATTAAGTGTTATCCTTTCTGCCTCATTTGGTGCAAGGAGACATGTTCCAAATTCTGCAAGAGGGACCTGAAAGGAAGAAAGAAAAAATACAGTGTCGCTTGTAATTATAGAAAATGTAGCTTGCATCCTTTCTCCAGTTCAGTAACTGTATAAAGAAGCCACCTTGACTTTTAAAATTTCACAGACACTATTGTGTAACTGGTTTAGAGGCTAATTCTGTATTTTCCAAATGAATGGTACCACTTTATCACAGTGTCACCCTACAGTTGTAACCCACCTCAGCACACAAGTATCGAATGTGGTATACAAGTAATGAGTGCAGCAGCTTATCTGAATATATAATTTAGTGCTGAGAATACTGAATTATGGAATATTGGAGAGGGACTGGCTTCTGGAGTACAGAGCATGTATGGTTATACTGTTGTGTTTGACTGACTGTTCCTCCCTTGACTCATTTCTCATTTCATTGCTTTTTCTTCCCTTCCACTTCTTATCTTTTTTAGTTTTAACTGAACTTCTCAGAGGTCAAAGTGTTGGAAGATAAGTTCTTATGAGTCTAACAGTATTTATGTCTGGTCTTCATGCCAGTATGTATTAAGAGCCCACTGGCACATGCAGTGCATAGAAGGGGTATAGCAAGTCTTACCAGCCAGTAGCTGGAGAGCAGGAGAGAGGAGTGGCAAAAGACATTGCCTTGAGAGAACAGGGAGGAGCACTGTTTGAGTGGTTAAACCTGCAGAGGAGTAATTTTTGCTCCTTATGAAAGAACTTGTTCAGTTACCTTCACCTTCCCAAGAATTATACAAGCCATTCATTCTAAACAGTAGATGCTGCTGAATCTACTTCATCTGAAAAAGAAGCCAGTATTTTCTGCTAATAGTGAGCTTTATAATGGCTAGTCATACCTTTTAAAAAGTTACATTTAGCAAAGTGATTTTAAGTTGCCTCCTGGACAGATCTTAATTTATAGGGTTATTTTCTGCACATATTTGTGCCTTCTTACCAGTCCCCCAGATTTCTCTAAGATCTTAAATGATTTCTTCACTTTTTCAGAAAAATCTTTAAAAATGTCATCTTTTCACATGTACATTAGGGGCCTGCAGTTGATTTATTAAATTCTGATATTTAAACAGTGTTATCAAATAAGACAAGCCCATATTTAGTGCATAAAGGAGGAACAGAAATATTTTAAGTACCTCCGAGGCTGGAAGTGTTAGGAAAGGAGTCCTGAGTTCAAGACCGTAGAGTTGTTCTGCTCTTGTGTATTCCCCCCACCCCAGCCCCCTATTTGTAATTTATTTGTTCTGATGGATCACAGAACAATTACTGTTGGGGAAATAATTATGATGTAGGGCAGACAGTGCTTCAGAACATGTAGAGATGGAGCTGAGAATCTTTTTAGGAAAAAGAGATTCTGAATTTGAACTTGGCTTCAACGCTGTAGAGAGCTTTGGATGTTTAATGGTTCTTTCTTTACTGAATTTGAATTCACAGAATCATAGAATGGTTACTTCTTAATAATTTTTTTACCTGTCAAATAAGTACAGACACAGAAAACTATTGTAAAGAAGTTGACAGGTTTTAAGTTTATAAATTACTTTATGACAGTATCTTGCACAAAGGAGCCATGCTGTCTGCCCCAGGACTGTATGTCTTTTGTGGAGTATCTCTTGTGATACGCAGAGAGTTCTTCTAAATGTCCTGTCCTGGCAATATTGCTATTTTTTCCATGAGAATCCTTTTGCAGTTACTCAGTTTTGGATAGTCAGCTGATCCTGTTTACATGTGCAGCATGGAAGAAACTTTGAACTGTTTTATGGTTGTTCATTATTCAGCCCATGTTGTTTTGCAGACTTCAGCAGTGGTTTTATAAGTGTTCCAGCACCAGTATGAGAAAGGTCGGATTCCAGAGGAGCTCTGGAGCTGCAGGAGCACAGGATATCACTTTTACCAACACCATAAGAAAGAAACAAGTGAAGCTTATGCAACTTGTTCTAGCATATGACTAAAAGAAAATACTGGTAGTATCATACTGGTGTATCTACCTGTTTTTGTCAATGGCACTGTGTTAAAATGTGTGCTTGATGTTAGTTGGTTTCATGTTGGAAATGTAGAAAGATAAAAAATGTTTATTGCAAACATTGGCAAATAGAGATCTGTTCTCATGGTTTCTGGATTGGATGTGGCTTGGATAACGAAGAATTAGAAATTGCTACCATCTGACACCTGCTTGATTTAAATAAATGATTGTTTTTCATGTTTAATTTGATTTGGTTTGTCCACAGTATCAGAGCCGCCACAATAAGCAGCTGTCTTTACAGTCTTAATGGCAGGGGCAGAATCAGTGAATTCTCCTTCTAACCTCAAGTTTAAGTATCAGCAGGGTCATTTTGTGATGGGCAGATGACAATGACTGTTCAGGTTTGTGACGTTTTGAGGGCTTGCATGCTGAGGTTAGCACCAAACTAATATGGTTGCACAACTTTTAGGTTGGAAGTGGCTTACAGAAGGTTAGAGCAGACTGCATAGCAAAATTGTTCATTTACCTAAATTTTGCCTGCTCACTTGCTCTGATTTCTAGTAGTTTAGTGTATTCCCTTGGCATGTGCATGTCACTATCTGTGATAGTCCCTAATTGTGTCTTCTCATTTTAGCTACTTATTTGATACCAGTCAGTGATAAGACTGTATCTTACCAGGTCACTGTTTGAGACAAAACTATGTTGTGCGAAGCCTAGTAGACATCTCTTCCACTTGCTTCTTTTCCTCTTTCTGCATCTGTCAGTGAGACTTCTGTGCTATAGGAATCTATCTCCAACTATCATAGGTGGTGGCTATAGGAGTCTCTTTTCCTCTTCTAGGCAGAAACTGTCTGATACTGCTTTACCTGTATGTATTGTCTTATAAATCTTTTAGTTAAATTTTAAAGTATCTCTTATGAAAAAATCAAGTCTAAATTGTGTTGTCTTCCAAAGATGATTATATTTATTTGGATCTTCTCCTTTTGCTTTGTATTTATGTATAGAGACTGGGGAAAACACCATTAACTACAAGGTCTGAGTTATTGTCTTCCAGAAAGTGAATTCTGTCAACTTGGATTCATTTGGTGCTAGAATTCTGCCTTGGCTTTATGCAAGCAGAAAACACTCATTCTGCAGATTGCTAGAAATCATTGCATACCTGTAATTATCCAAATTACTGTGGAGGAAAATCTTATTACATTAACCACAAGTATCTAATGATGAGTTATCTTCATTTTTTTTTGCAGAGGGTTGTTTGTTTACTTTAAGCATTTGCTCAGATACTGTCTCATTATGTGGAAAGCTATTTTAGGTACTCCTTTTTCAATCTTCTCTGCAAGATCACATATTCCTCCCAAATTCACTGCATTTCTTCTATGCTTTCTTAAGAAGAAGCATTTGTATTTCCAAAAGAGATACCAAGATAAGAGATTACCAAGACAATAGGCTTATCAGTCCATGTGAGTACTTGTATGTCAATTTTTGCTCCATTCCATGTGAACTAAGAGTTTTATGGTCTGATCCCAAAAGGACAGATTCAGTGGTTATTCAGCACTAAATCCTTTTGGAAATGGTTATGTCATGATTTAAAAAAAAGTTTTTTTTCTGTTCCTTTGCAGTCACTCTTAGAAGCACATGATATTGTGGCTTCAAAATGTTACGATTCCCCTCCTTCTAGCCCAGAAGTCAATAATTCTTCAGTGAACAACCAGATTGTTCCAGTAGATGCTATTCGTATCCTTGGAATTCACAAAAGAGCAGGAGAACCACTGGTAAGTCACTGAAGATACGTGTCTTGAAAGTCTGAGTGAAAATGTTTTCATGTGCCTGGTTTCTTGCATTATGTTTTAATTGTTTCCATTATTATGTTGTGTAATTTAATGGGTGATAAGATCATTATTGAGAGGTTGATACAAGACTATATTTGTTCTTTTTAAGAAATTATGGGATGGTGAACAAGCAGTCACAAGGCTGAATGACTTGCTAGCATGACTGACTAACACAGTGTCCCTTTTGGTCCTGGTACAGAATGACAGGATTGCACGTAATAAAGAAAAGTTCAGTCATATGAAAAGCTTGTCTGAAAGCCCTTTTGTGTCACCTGATGCTTATCTGTGTATTAGGAACTCTTACACTGTAGTAACTATTACTGTCTGGTTGTATTGGGGTGGATAGAAAATCACATGGTTTTGCTTGAGATAATGGTAAAATGAAATTCAAACGGTGGTAAACTAGCTGTCACATACCTCTTTCAGGGTGTTACGTTTAGAGTTGAGAACAATGATCTGGTAATAGCACGAATTCTACACGGTGGAATGATAGATCGACAAGGTCTTCTGCATGTAGGTGACATTATTAAAGAGGTGAATGGCCATGAGGTTGGAAACAATCCAAAAGAATTGCAGGAACTGCTGAAAAATATTAGTGGCAGTGTCACTCTGAAGATTCTCCCCAGCTACAGAGACACTGTTATTCCTCAACAGGTCAGTAGCAGATTTCTAAAATTCCTGTCAAAAGATTATTTTAAGATCTTTTGATCATTCTATGTATTTAATGCTGGCAAGAAGTCTAAACTGTATATACCTGTATTCACCTTTAATTACATTTTGCAAGTGGGTTTACTCTGTAGACTAATACCACACCTAATATCCCTGCATAAAAAAACTTTGTTAGTATCTAAAATTGATGAGCATTTGTGTACTACATATAAATTGTGCTTCTTTGACATCCGGTGACCTCTGCTGATCTAGCCACAATCACACTAAACGTGCAGTGAACTGCATGTGTTTATAATATGATCAGTGTTCAAGTGATCTCTTTCATACTATTCAGGAGCATACTGAATTCAACAGCTGAGCTTGAACTCCCCGACTTAAGTAGGAGTTTGGATAGTGGCAGTTCTTTATCCTTCTGTTGTTGCTGTAGGCTGTTGATTTCTCCACTGCAGAGGTAACTTGTTCCTCTAAAACAAGTCCTCTAAGCCTCTGAAGTGTCTTATAAGACACTCCTTCGAGTAGTGGGTCTAATGCTTGTGCCTGTGACAGACTATGCCAGCACTGAATAGATGCTGAGGGAATGTGCTGTATATGAGGGAAGTGTGCTGCTTCCTTTATTCCCCAGCCTGGTAGGAAAAAGTCAAAAGATGTTTCCAGTCTATTGATGCAACTTGATTATTTCTTCGTCTGCATCAAATTTGAGTCTTAAGCAGTCACATATCTTGCTTGATTTAAAACACTGATTTAATGGCCAAATTAATTCTTGAGATTCCGCAAGCCTTGAATACAGTGCTCACATTCTGAGAGTTTCTTTAATATTTTTAAGTACTTTAAAGTCAGAATACTAATAGAGTTTTATATACTGAGATGCAGAAATGAGTGTTTTGTAATACACTGTCCAAATAGAACAGTTGGGGGTTTTATTTTTATCATGAAGCTCTTTCATCCAAGGCTTGCACTGCTGATTATTCTCCTCTCTCAGCTGGTATATGCCATTTTTTTCCACAGATGATTGTATTTTACTTGCCAAATGCAACTTTGATCATGTCTAACTGTAGGTAAAGACATTATTTCAGTTTAACAAATAAGTCGGAATACATTTTACAATGTTTAAGCTTTGTATATTTTTGCCCATTTCAGGTTTTTGTGAAGTGTCATTTTGATTATAATCCATATAATGACAACCTCATCCCATGCAAAGAAGCAGGTTTGAAATTTTCTAAAGGAGAAATTCTTCAGATTGTAAACCGGGAAGATCCAAATTGGTGGCAGGTTGGTAAAAGATTAAAAAATAAAATAAGAAACCCCTAAAAGCTTCAGTAGTTGCTGTAATAGTAAACTTTAAATGATGATTTGCTTCCCTTTAAAACTAGATATAAGAAAAAATATTTACATTGCAATCCAATTTCAAGCTGATATCAAGATATTAACAGTTGAAATACTAGAGAAAATTGAATGGTATAAATTGTAACACTCATTTTGCTATTACTGCTACTTATTTGTCTTTGTTCTTGTATCATAAGCCTAGACATTCCACAGTCGGTTTTAAGTGGATAATTTCTAGCTGAAAGTCTTAGGTTGACTATGTTAATTGTAGTAAGCCTTCCCTGACAGCGACTATGGAAGAAGTGAACCCCTTCCTGAGTGCTCAGAGTTGAGGAGAGAGAGGGAAATTAACTCTGTGGATTTGAAGAGGGGTGAGAATAGCTGTTTGGAGAAGCTGTATCTTTTATTTCTACAGTGGTGGTCAGTGTATGTGAGCTGTAACATGCATGTTCATAATCAAAATGTTTGGCACTATTTCAAATACTAACAGTTTATCCTGCTTTAAGGTTGTATTTCCTCATTCAGTCCTTCAGTAGAAATGTAATCCAGTATTTATGCTGTTTTTATTTTTTCCAAGACACTTATACACACAATTAAACATCATCAGTGCCATTGAAAGTGGGGTGAGTGAACCTTTAAGACACTCTTGTCAACCGAGATACTCAAAATTGCAAGTGGCTGTGGCAGTCTAGGCAAAAAGTTTAGCATTACTCATTTCCCTTTCTACCCCTTAATTGCTCACCCTTTGCTAGATAACAAGCCAAATGTTACTTGAGAGCAATAGAGTTATGACTTCTTTAAGAGCTACAAAAATATCTGAATATACATCAACAACTGTTGCTGAATTCTGTTGCTTGTCAGTGACGGTAACAACAGAAAGACTAAGAAGTGTGAGGGAAGGCAAAAGATTTCTTACTGCCAAGTTCATTAGTTTCAATTAACTCTTTAGTAGTTTGACATTTAGCTTACATGCTGTGTTCTGTATTGCTTTTCAAGTCCTCCAGTTGTAACTTGTGGGAGCCCACGAGAAATAAATACTCTATTGGTAGCAAACATGAAATGTGTGAAACCAGTATAGTTAAACCATTACAGTGTGTTGCAAGTCCTGCTATGCAGATCGTGCCTCTGAAGAGAAAAAAATTAGTTTTTCCTTGTGTTTTCTAGAAATGCCAGACTGTTACTGAAAACTTGCTCACCGTAAAATAACAGTCAGTCACAGGTAAAAGCAAACAGTTCCTGTTAGCAAGAGACAGGCTGACCAGTTACGGAGAAGAAAAGTGTACATTTCATAATTGTGTGTTTGTATGTGTTAAGCTTGCTGAGAATTGAGCTAGCCATGAAATTACTTTGTACAGAATCTTAGCCAAACATTCATTACTAGGAATACTTCAATTACTAAGATTTTTAAATCTCTAGTTAGTGCAAAAAGCGTAAGGCATGATTAGGCATGTATTAATGACATTGACTGTTTGTGAAATGACAGTTAATAAGCTGCACTGCTCCTGTTTGGAGCAGCCCAAGAGTACAAAATAAGTCTACAGTGTACTAGAAAGTCTTGGGGTTTGTCACTTGAGAGTTCAGTGTCTGGAGAATTCCATTTTGATGCCAAAGGTTTACGGCTGTAGGAGCTTACTAACTTAATAGGAACCAGTAATGAAATGTATCTATTTTATTTGTTTACTGAATTTTAATACTCAATGGGAGGACACTGTTACTGTAAGACAGAATTTTAATACCAACGTCTGAGTTTGAATTTCCAAGTCTCAGTAGTAAATGCACTGATATCATCTTTGGGAAACATTTGCAGTGTGAAAGTCAGACATCACTATGTCAATGAGAAGAATGCTTCTCCCAGCTTACCTGTGATTTTTCTTGTTTTCCCTCAGGCTAGTCATGTCAAAGAAGGAGGAAGTGCAGGGCTTATTCCCAGCCAGTTCCTGGAAGAGAAGAGAAAGGCCTTTGTGAGGAGGGACTGGGATAATTCAGGTAAGATTTAATGAATTTCAGGGGTAGATTTTGCTTCATCTGTTATGTACTTCCTGCTTTCATAGAGACTAGAAAATGGCT
The DNA here is from genome assembly GCA_026283785.1 of Coracopsis vasa. Lineage (NCBI taxonomy): Eukaryota > Metazoa > Chordata > Aves > Psittaciformes > Psittacidae > Coracopsis > Coracopsis vasa. Next base: position 22,849 of record JANHGB010077110.1, read on the forward strand.
GTGTGAGAATACACAGAATGTTGCAAAATGCTAATTATTTTATTTTGGTTTTGACTGAAGGACAAAGGCTAAAGTCTATGCTTAGTCTTCATAGATACGTGAATCAATTTTGCCACCTGCTGATGAAAATTTAAGTTAGGTGGGAAAGGCAATTTTTATTATTATTATTTTTTAAAAGCTCTTTATTCTGGTTTTGTAGCATAAACTGAAAGTTAATAAATTAAACATGTTTGATGGATTTTTCTGCTGCTTTTTACAAAGCTTTCTAAGGAAAGTAATTTGTTCTGTCTTCAGTTCTTACTATACCATTTGATGTGAACGAAAATATATGTGATCTCCTGTCCTAGAATACATAAAAATCTAAAATAGTCCTTGTACATTTAATTAATCTAATCTTGCATATGTTCATGTAAATAAGCTTTGGAAAAAGTCATGTAGCTAAAATAATGAGTTTGTCTAATTTTTTTATTTCTAGGGCCTTTCTGTGGAACAATAAGCAGCAAAAAAAAGAAGAAGATGATGTATCTCACTACAAGAAATGCAGGTATCTCTTAATGTTACATATACATCAGAATACTTTAGCCGTCTGAACTTGCAGAGTCTGGAAGATCCAAAGCTGAAAGAATTGAGTAAAGTATTTGATTATAAATTTGTTTGATAGATAGTTTTTATGGTTTAAAAGCAGTAATGACCAGTGAGGATACTATGGCGCTGAGTACGCCTTTTGGTAGGTGAGGGTCAGAGAAGAAATATTTGTTACAAAGACAAAAAAAGTGAAAGCTTTGCTGCCAGTAGGTTGAGGGATGTGATCCTTCACTCTACTGAGCACTGATGAGGCCACACCTCATGTGTACTGGGTTCCTCCTCAGTGCAAGAGAAATATGGACATACAAAGATGATGAAGGGACTGGAGCATCTTTCCTTTGAGAGGCTGGAAGAGCTGGGCCTGTTCAGCCTGGAGAAGGCTCAGAGGGATCTCATCAATGGGTAAAATACCTGAAGTGAGGGTGCAAAGATGACATAGCTAGGCTCTTTTCAGAGAAGTCCAGTGACAGGACCAGAGGCAACAAGCAGCATTGCAGGATACTCCCTCTGAACATCAAGAAACACTTTCCACTGGGATGGTGACTGATTTTGCCCAGAGAGGTTGTTGCGTCTCCGTCCTTGATGCTCAGGACCACGTCCAGGCAGCTGTCAATTATCTTCATTTCCAGGTAGCCCTGCTTGAGCAGAGGGTTGGGCCAGATGCCATCCAGAGGTACCTTCCAACCTTAAGAATTTTGTGATGCTGTGAAAGCTCACTCATTGTCAATCAGTTTTCCCATTGTGATCTATCTCAGATTTTCTCACTGTAAGTGAAGGTAATAAGCTGACTTATGCTGTCCATGAAGGGGTAACTGTTTTATTCCCATGCCAATTTAAAGTAAGAAAGCTTGCGTCAGAATTAATGCCCTTGGAGTACTATTTATATTCACATATGGTCTGTTTATATATAGCATGACTGCTTAATTTTTTTTTTCTTACAGTACTGTCTGGGTGTTAACTGGTTTTGTACATTTCTCAATGTAGAATTCGATCGTCATGAAATCCAGATCTATGAGGAAGTAGCCAAAATGCCTCCTTTTCAGAGGAAAACGTTGGTCTTAATTGGGGCCCAAGGAGTGGGGCGAAGAAGTTTGAAGAACAGGTTTATAGTACTGAATCCTACTAGGTTTGGAACCACAGTGCCATGTAAGTTGCCAGCACTCCTATTGTAGTATCGTACTATGAGTCTCTGATTATCTGGAAAATGCCTGATGTTTATCCCAGTGATTCAGGGTAGGAGAAATTTTGTCAGAATATAAAAGTTATGTAGCATGGGAAAACAAAATGTTCTTCATCTTCTCAGGCAACAGAACTAACATGATGACAGTGAAAATATTTGTCACTACCAGTTAAATGTTACTGATGGTGCAGTAAAACAACTTTGTATGTGCAGTGTTTCAGTCTGCTAGGTTTCTTCAGTGCTGGTCACCATCAGTTACTGAGAGGATTCTAGAAGTTCCTAACACTCTTCTGTAATGAACAGCCAGTGGAGTTTCTCAGGTGTGCTGTGGAGTTTTCCATCTGTAGAAGCATCCTTGGCATTATAAATTGTTTCTTTAGTATCAGAAATGTAGGGAAAAGCAACACACTTCCAATAAAACTGAAGCGTGTGTGATCTTCAAGATTTGCATGATATTATTATGTCTTAATACATCTAGCCTCAAGCCCATGGTCTGTCTTTTTTTTTTTCTCTCCCTATCAACTTCAGAAAAAACCCTCCTCTCTTACTGAAGCATTGTTTCCTTGCCTTCTTTCCAGAAGGTTACTTTGCTGGTTCACAAGATCTTTATTTCTTTAATGCCCCCTCCTGTTTGCTGTCCAGAGAGGTCCACCCAAGCCTCATTATTATTCTTCTCCTTCCAGCTGCTTTTCAGCATTTCAAACCCACTCTTTTCCCTTCAGTTCTCAGTGGGCAACAAGTAGATCTGATAATAGGGCGAGGAGGGAGAGGTCTGAAAGATATATTGTGCAACATAAGAGAATCAGTCTCTCTCATTTGCTGAATCGCTAATGCCAAAACTGGCACTTAGAATTGCTATGTGTAACTGACAACGAGGTTGACTTCTATGTGTTAGTTTTGTAAAAGAAATCCTTCTCTGGGAATCTCATTAATTCATATTGGCAAAATAGGAAGAAACTTTTTATTACTTATAAAATTCCTTATTCCTTTTTTAAAAAGCCCTCAGAATTATTGTTTTCCCTAAAATACTATATAGATATTTAAATGTGTGTAAGTAAAGCAACACAGTGTTAAAATGCTTTCACTTGGAGCTCTTGAGCACCCTTCAAAGGCATAAAAAAAATTCCAATTTAGCAATCTGACAATCTAATCATGCACGTGAAGTGCACAGTTTATTGTATATGGAGTCTTCTCTGTATATATCCTCTCTCTGCCTTCCTCCCCCCATATATATATGTTATATCTAGACATATATATACTGTTGTATGCTATAAACTGTTAAAGCTCATTCTCCAAAATTTGTCTCAAACTGCTATCATTTTTTAATTGTATTAACCATTCCAGTATTAATCTTTGTGTAGAATCTTGGCTAAAGCCTAGATGTTCTAGTAATATGTTTATTGCTTTATCTAGCAGCTTCAGAAGATCATTTCACCCAACTTTTCAATAATAACAAAGTTGATGGGAATTACTGGAAGGGGGTGAATGCTTTCCACTTGTATCACCAAGTTGCACCAAGTGATGACTGTCACCCAGTGATGATACAAGTATTACAAAGGGAACCACTCACTGGAGTGTTTAATGTATTTTAGAGTTCAAATCTGATTAAATGCAAAGAATGGATAAATAATATGGTATTAGGACAGCGAAGTCGGTAATAATCTGATACTTCTATTTCATTTACTTTATTTTCACTTTCTTGCTTAAATAATGCCTGCACTGCACAATATGGCCAATACCCAAGAGAGCTGCTAATGTTTGCTTAAAAATTGGCTTTAATCTCTGCAGTGAATTCACGTTCCTTTAAAGGGTAAGTTGTCCCGGAAAGCAGCATTAGCTGGCCTCCATTCATTTTCTGCTGCAGTGGTTGGGTTTCTTCTGATATTTAAGCTAACTTTCTTTATAGCTAGCTCAGGTAATTCTACCCTGAGTAACAGGGCAAATACAGTGAGCAAAATATGTGCTAAGGCTTGGGGGGCCAGGACAGTGCAGATTTTGATGTGTGCTCAGTTATTTTCAGAAATATATTTGGCATTTGAGAGTTAAACTTTCATTTGATTCCAAGTCACTTTAATATTAAGTGAATAATTAATGTATATGCTGTGAAGGAGTAATACAAAGGAAATAGGCAAATGGTAAGCAACATATAGGAAAGAATAGAAGTAAAGGGGACAGGAGGGGCTGTGCTCAGTTTTGAAACTTAAATTAGAATAATTAATTGTCTGTGGAGCAATTATAATTGTATGTTAACGTGTATTTTACTTTCCCTAACAGGCAATCCAGCCTCATTTTTGTATTCAAATTACAAAAAGAAAACATTCAATTTGTATTTTAAATTTCTTGTTTAGTTACCTCACGAAAGCCCAGGGATGATGAAAAAGATGGGCAAGCGTACAGATTCGTGTCACGAGCTGAAATGGAGATGGATATTAAAGCTGGCAGATATTTAGAGCATGGAGAATATGAAGGAAATCTTTATGGCACCAAAATTGATTCCATCCTTGAAGTTGTTCAGACAGGAAGGACCTGCATCTTGGATGTGAATCCACAGGTATATCATTCATAATGTTACACTACAAGTGTAGGACTATAGTGTTGAAGTGGTGTGCCTTTAAATTTGAAGTCTTCTCATGTGGTTTGAAGATTACAATATCAACTGGATTCTTGTGTTTGTGGCACTTAGCTGGAATGAGTTAGAAGGATGGAAAAAAGCCAACAAGGATTCTGCGTAGAAGGGGAGGCTTACAGAGTCATAAATAATCCTTTTAGCCAAGGAAAGAATGATGTTGAGCGTTTCAAAAAGCAGTGTAGGAGTTTCTGAAATAGAAATAGGAATCTTCACTTATGTGTTTCTGCCTATTGTAACGGACTAGTTCTGCAGTGCCCCTTAAGTAACGGTGACGTGTGTGAGGCATTCTCAAACTTTGGGTTTTTTTTTTAATTATTCTTTGCTTCTAGGCCCTGAAAATACTGAGGACTTCTGAATTCATGCCCTATGTGGTGTTTATTGCTGCTCCGGAGTTGGAGACTCTGCGTGCTATGCACAAGGCTGTGGTAGATGCTGGAATTACAACCAAACTTCTCACTGTAAGCAGATTACTTCACATTTAGTTTGCTCTGAACAGGATGTTCTGATATTATTATTTTTGGATTTTACCTTTCATTTTAGATAGAATTTGTTCTGCAATGAATGTCTTTAAGAAAAGTAAGGCAAGGCTTTTGCTGATTACTTAGTAGAAGTTAATCAAGTACTATGTGTAAGGCAGATTGCTTCTTTCTTAAAAATAGACCTCTTACAGAAAAGCGTTGATTACAAAAATTACTCATAATGTGTTCTTTGTGAAGTGTCACCTTTGATTATTTGCAGCAAATGGGAGATATTTGATGGTGGGAGTTGTTCTTTTATGTAAATGTCTTTCCTTTACTTTCCACATCTTCTTCCCAATAAGGTTTTCTTTGGGTTTGTCTTTTAATATAAGTGTGCTTTAAAAATGGAATCTGTAATCCTTAGGAAAGATACTGCAGCCTATGTAAAGAAAACAAACACACACAAAAAAAAACCCAAACCAACAAACAACAGAATGCAACTAGGCCTCGTTTCCACTGCTGCAGCAGCACATGCTGCATTGAGAATGCCTGGGAGCTGCTGGAACAGGAAGTGTTGAACAGCTTCTCTTCCCTTTAAGTTCCTTGGATTTGTTATGTAAAGTGAAGTGGCACATTTTATTCCTTAGATCCTTTCTTCTTTTCTGAGACACCATGTGTAGTGTAATAGAGAGAAACGAGACATGCTTCCTCAGTGCAGCAAATTATAAATACTCTATATGGACATGAACTTTACCAGCTGCAGGACCAAAGCGAAAAAGCCAGATTGAGCAGTTAAGGAGTAGTACTGCTTCCTCAACTGAGAAAAGCCATGGTTAGCTGGCAACTCTCAACAATACTGCTGCAGCTTAGTAACAATATCTTGTATAATGCTGAGGAGGCATTCCGAGCAATAAAAACAGGCTGGTGGTTTAATTTCCACTAAATGAATATGGGATTTTTAGTTTTCTTTATTTCTTTTTTTTTTCTTAATTTCTTCTCTCCTTCTTTTCAAACCTGTGAGATCCCATTCTCTTAACCACACCAGAGATTGTCACTCCTAGTTGTGGATTCTGGCTGTTACAGATTCTAGTATCTATGTGGATGCTCTGCCTTTCCTCCTCCCTGCTCCATATGAACCCTGAATTTTGCAATGCCTCTACAAGAATGATGATAAAGGGCTGGAGCACCTCTGCTATGGAGACAGGCTGAGAGAGTTGGCATGGTTCAGTCTGGAGAAGAGAAGGCTCTGGGGAGACCTTAGAGCAGCTTCTAGTACCTAAAAGGGGCCTACAAGACATCTGGAGAGGGACTTTTTATAGGGGCATGTAACGACGGGACAAGGGGGAATGGTTTTAAACTGACAGAGGGTAGGTTTAGATCAGACATTAGGAAGAAGTTCTTCCCTGTGAGAGTGGTGAGGCGCTGGCACAGGGTGCCCAGAGAAGCTGTGGCTGCCCCGTCTCTGGCAGTGTTCAAGGCTAGGTTGGACAGGTCTTGGAGCAACCTGCTCTAGTGGAAGGTGTCCTTGCCGTGGCGGGGGGTTGGAACTGGATGAGCTTTGAGGTCCCTTCCAACCCAAACAATTCTGTGATTCTGTGTTAAGAAGGCAAGGTTAAAACTGTCCAGACAAGTATGAAAATAATTCCCTACACTTCCTAATATTTGATTCCCTAAGGCACATACTTGCCTCTCTTTTACTTGTCCTTATGAATAATAAAGAGTATCATTACATTTTAAATGTACATTTATGTATCTTTATGTATTCTAGATTGTATCTGTACTCATGCATATAAAGAGTAGGATTTCCCATTTCATCTTCGTGTACTTCCTGAACAAGTGAAAAACAAATGTCATTTGTATTATTATGTTAAGTATATGTTATTATATTAAGTATTATGTTCTGCTTGCTAGTCGGTCTGTCTACATTATTTCTAGCATCCTAAACTATTCTATTGCAAAAATTGTGGCTGTTGCGATGATACATTTGCTCATCTCCTTCATTTACTGGGAAGGAGAGGCTATTCAGAAGCTTACTTTTTCATTTTGCCTTTTCTGTTTACAACTGTATCAGGACAGGAACGTTTTAAAAGAAATACTGTCAAGGGGACAAATCTCAGAACAGCTTAGGAAAAAATGGCTTTTGTGCAGAAGTGGAGAGGGATTTTCTAAGAATATAGGACTAATGGAACGTAAAAAAATGCTCAGTGACAGCACTTCATGAAGGCTTTGTAATGTAGGGATATAAATTCCCTGTGTATTTTGTAGCTCATGTCAGAACTTAATGCAGCAGTAGCTCACAAATCAGGATCTGACATCAGGTGAGCAAGGCTGAAATGTAGCCTCTAAAAGTAGTAAGTATTCTAGAGGTTTTTTTCCACTAGAAATGTATCTTTCATTGTCTTTTAACTTCCCACTAATTTAAATTCTTGACCTTTTTTGTGCTTTCTGGGGAACTAAAATGCACAAATATATTTACATAAGTGATTGACTCAGTTATTCCTAAAGCATCGTTTTCATTCTGATTGGAATGTCAGTTGCAGATACAAACTGATGTGCATTGGTTCATGTGTGTCTATTGATGTTCTTAAGAATTGCCAGATTTGCAAACATTTGGTTGTCATATTTAACATAATTGGCACAGCTCATAACTTTTTCAACCCTTTCGGTACATTTTAGCTGAAGTTCTGTGTGGATTTACTGTAAATGAAAACTTACTATTTTTTAAATACATTCTTTATGTAGTCAGTTGCAGGTAATGAAGGGGGATACTTCTTGCATGTTTATAAGGATTCACCAAGTTTTATGTTCTCAGTAACCTGTAAAACCTACTTGATGATCCTGGAGGTCTTTTCCAACCTGGTTGAATTCTCTGATCTCTTCACCAGGACACCGATTTGAAGAAAACAGTGGATGAAAGTGCACGGATCCAGAGAGCATACAACCACTATTTTGATCTGACCATTGTAAATGACAACTTAGACAAAGCCTTTGAGAAGCTGCAGACTGCTATCGAGAGGCTGAGGCTGGAACCGCAGTGGGTCCCAATTAGTTGGGTATATTGAGGTTTCCCAGGAGGAGCTCAAGTAACAAATAAATTCAACTGCAGCAAGACGCTGATGTGACATTGTGTAGATACCGGCGATGACTACGGCACCTGTGCATTTTTACTCTGTGTATATTCCAAAGTACACTGTTCTGAATTTTTATAGAAATGCTGAAGGGAAAGTGTACTTAAATATGTAATTTATTTTAATTTTTCTAACTTTTTACAGGTAACCTTTCTATTCATATCACATGAAGGAAATGCGTTTAAGCATTTTTCTATGTTTTGATTTCGTACCTTTGCCTTTTTCATCTAAGAAACTTTCAGTCATTCACTTCAACACTTACATCTTGGTCTTACATTTTCACTGTGATTAAAAAAAGGATACTTGAAATAATATTTTGTAAACCTTGTTAACGTCAGTGTTCAACCAGTCAAAAGTCAATAGCTCTCATTAGGAAAGAACTCTAATTTCTTTCTTCGTTTTTTTTCTCCTTATAAATTAATAACTTCATGGGAGCAGAATTTTAAGTATTAAAAGCGGCAACAAACACACAGCTCCATTGCTCCAGCTTCTTTCCGCTTAATGTTGGTGCATTCTTGATGTTTCACAAATTCTTTCTGTCTCTTGATTTCGACAACTGTTGTGTAGGTTCCCTTACACGTGTCTCTTCAAATAACATAAAGCAATACCTTGCACGCTGCTTATGAGGCTGTTTTGGAGAGCCAACCTGTTAGCCTGTTATGGCTGAAGGACTGATGTTAGAAAGCTGGTACACAGGGTAACTCCGTGCAATTGGAATAATGGGGAAGTAGCCTGGGAGAGAACCCGGTAACGTGGAGCCTTGTAGAGTGAAGCTTAACATTTAGGAGTATTTATTCACGTTGTGAAAACACATTGCTTAAAAAAAAGGGGGGCATTTTCTTTTCTTAGGACATTGTTTAATATTGTTTGATGGTTGTATGGTGATCTTTGGCTTAATTTTCTGTGATAGCTAGCTGGGTTCTATATTTTGGAATATTTGTATGTGATCAACTGCTGTATTTTTAGGAGCGTGATGTAGTAGAGTTTCTGTGCTTTTTGTTGCATTGGTTTTAATTGCATTTTTAATGAGCTAGTTTGTGAATTGGAAGCTTACTGCTAAAAAGCAATGATGTTTGTACCTTTTTGTTTTACAACATACTTCCTTTTGTTAATGACAGTTCTTCCCTTAGTAGGCTCATTGATATAATTCGCATTAGGTTCAAGTTCATTTATCAAAACTTATGCTGATGTAAATTTCTGCTTAATAAGAACAAAATGAAAATGTAGCTCGTTGCTAAGACTAGCTCTTTTTGTGACCCTATTTTATATTGTAATGTCAGCTGTTGTATATAGTAACATTCACCATCACTTACCAGATTAGGTGTCTGAACTGAAGTCATCTATCTGTTTTAATTTCTCTTCCATCTGGTGACAGGCACCTGGCTTCTGACTTCTTTCTCAACACCAAAGAGTGACATGGAATGCTATTGAAAGGCAACTTCATCAGAACTATTTCTGAAGGAAAAGAGGCTTAGACATTGTAAACCAGTATTGCTTCCTGGGTCTTCTAAAGACTTGTGTGCACAAGGAAAAGAAAACTGGAGTTGATGCAGTATTGGAGAAGTGTAAATCTCAAACACCCCTCCAAACGAACACCATATACTACAGGTGATTTTTGCAAAGCCTATGAAGTTGGTCACTGCGGGGTAAAAGGGGCAAGGACAGCTTGAGGTCCTAGTGTGTGTGGAAAACATTAGTTGAAGCTGTTTATAGCACAGGTAATCCTTGTGGCTGCTGGTACTGAGATCTTGGTCTTTCAGAGGGAATCTGAAATTCTCTGAGGAAAATTTGGACACTACTTTGGTTTATTGTTACATTTTTCAGGATGTGTTTTCCTCTGGTTTTGTTTAAGTTTGGCAAAGTTTTTAAATGTGGCACCAGCATGAGACTTTTCCTTTCCCAGGAGATATGTTCTGTGATCCTATCACTCAGAGGCTGCTTTGAGAAATGGATTGAGTGTAGTATGTAGCAGCAACGATAGCAAAGCCATTGCGTGACTAATGATTTGCTCTTGGCACTATATGCTGGACGTGACTGAACTGCGTTTATTTACTGTGGAATAGGAGAGCTACATATGCTGTAAATAGGATGTGCTATCTGGACAGATACGATGCCTTTTACGTTACGAGTTAGAAAATACTCTATATATGATGCCAAAAGTGGGCTGAGCTCACTCTTCCCTAATGAACAGAATGAGAAGATTCTTCTGTTCCCACACTGTAGTACTTTGTATTGCAACTATCACTTATTTTCATCCTTTTTTCCATAAATATACTTAACCAGATGAAACACGGGCACCAAGGTTTAGTTAGGAAAACCCCTCTGCTCCTTCTGTTTCCATCCCAGAGAGAACATTGTCACAAGAGCCTCCCTAGTCAGCCATCTCCAACTACCCATGTATTTGTTAAAAGCTAAAGATTTAGCTTTTGCTGCAGGTTCCCAGTGTTTCAAAATCCAGCAGTTAGTGGAGTGGAGCCTAGTGGCTGACCATTTGGTGGTGGTAGTGTAGATGCTATTGGGAAGTACAATTCTGAAGCAATAGGAGAAGATGGCTTGCTTAGGTTACAGGCAAAGATCGTATCCAAGTGTCTGCAGGTTTTAATTGGATGTCCACATGCAGGTTGTAAGGGGAAAATCCTCACCTAACATCACATTCCTTACATGTATCCATTAAACCTTGAAAGGTGGGAGTTCACATTGGCATTTATAATGTTGGGGGGGAAGGGGTTTGGGTTTTTTGTGGTGGTGGGTTGTGGTTTGGTTTGGTTTTCAGCAAAATCAGATTTTCATCAGGTATTCTGCTTCCTGTCACTACCTGGTGGGATGACTAGAATGAGAATTAGTTAAAAATAGAGCATTCTTGGAGGTTCTTAGAATGCTGGTGCCATTTCAGGCATCTGCACAACAGTCAGGGTAAGCCAGAGCAGGTGTTAGAGATCTGTGCATTGTGCAATTAGGATAGAAAGACACTGAAAGGCTGTTTTGAGCAAAGGACAATTATTTCATTTAAGAGCTGCTTGAAGTGTTCTGGAGGAGTTAAAATAATTTCATGTACATCATTCCACACTAAACATTCATTTTCCAGATGCTAAGCAGGAGACCTTTTTAGGTTGACTGTTAGTGATAACAATAGGTATGTCTGAGCGAAGTGAAGATGCTGCTAAATGTTTAAGATATGTGGTATGTATCACAAGATAAATATTTAAGTAGTTTAGAGAAGTAAATTATCAAATAGTTGTCTGTGTATATGTATGTATGTGGATGGTAAGACAAAAAATGCTCATGTCTGTTACCACATTACAAAGCTACCATGACTTAACCCAGAAATGTTACCTGCATGTGAGACTTTAGAACAGGTACGCTTCTCTACCTGGTTTATTGTGTTTACTAATGTATATTTTTCTAAATATACAGATATTTCAATCTAAAAATTCTATATTTATCTGTAATTTCTATCTGTTTTGGACAGTGCATGAGGTGCTGTAAAATTCTGTACATATATAGACTGATAGAAGAAACGCTGTAGTTGCCCTGTAAATGAAGAGTTTCACATAAAAGTACAGTCGGTATGCTGAGACCCCTAAGTTATTCCCTTAAATGCACCAAAAATTCCCTCAAGTGTGCACCAATCCCAGCTTTGATGTAAATACTTTGGTGCATGTGTACCCAAGTGATTTCCTTGCTGTCTCTAAACGTTACACTTACAGGTCTGCTTTAGGTTCTACATCATGTGGCAAGATGCAGTCAATCAAAGTTTAGTGGGATAGTTATAATGGCATGTGGCATCTTGCACAGATTTCTAAGGCTCTTGTCTTTGGAGAAGTTCTGCAAACAGCAAATGAAGGTAAAATCGGAGCAGAACCACAGACCCCAACAGAGGCAAGGGAAATGGGATTTGTAACCTGGGCAGTATCCTTAATTTGTGCTGTGTTCTCCCATCAGGGCAGCTCTGTGTACCTGGACGTACAAAAGCTGTGTGAGGCAGGATGGCAGATCAGCTCATCACTTCTGAACCTGTATTTATATTAAACTGTCACATCTTGGATAGGCTCAAAATGTGACACTTTCTTTCTGAGCTTCTGTTACAATTCTAATTCATTGCATCTTTTGAAACCTTACCTAAATACTTGCTGTACAGATTGCCTCAGTATTTAGGAAGTCATCTGGGTTTGGTTTGGTTTTATTTTGAGGAGGGTGATTCAGAGAAGAAATAGGAAGGGTTTTTTTTATCTCTTTGAAATGCAGACCACTCCCGGCTAGGTTCCCTTTAAAGCCAAGCCTGCCTCTCTGCTGTGCTTAAGGACCAGTGGAGAACAATCACACAGAAGGCACCACTCCAGAAAAGGGGAGATGTGGGTTATTGCCTGTCCTTACGCATTAGCTTGCAGCTTCACTCAAACTAGCTTTGAGGCAGCTGCTGTTTCTTGGTACATCCATTGTGCCTACCACAGCAGACTTCCTGGCACTCGCTGCGCCTTTAGGTGCAGCTCTCAAACCAGCTACAGGGGGAGGTTGTCTGCACCTACCAGGTAGATGTGTACAGGGCCTTTGGTTCATGCAGGGTTTCTTGCCTCACCCAGATTCCCAAGAGTTAGTGCAGTTATTGCCAAACTTATGATACCACTTGTGCACCAGTGGTGGGATTAGTTACTGATGCTGAGGTAGTGGTTGCTGCACCGAGGGGCTGGTAGGTTGCTCAGCCTCTTGCCTTATATACCCCTCCAGCTGACAGTCCCCAACTGTTTTTTCTTCCTAGGTTTCTCCTACAGGCCTAGTCTTCTTGCTTTTCTGTATATTTAACAGCTCACTGCTGGGAATAGTCTGGGGTTCTCAATGTGTGTCTTATGGAGGAAATAGCAGTCAAAATGAACACTGATATATAAGACTGGTATAACTTACTGCTACGTAACTTACTCTATTATTACTTAACTTACTGCTAATTCTTAAATGGAGTGAAAGCACATCTAAACCAATTTTCAGAGGCAGCTTTGGCTTCCAGACGTTACAGCTGTGTTTATGTGCACGTGCACAAAAACATACGTAAATAAAATGTAGGGGTAAGTACCACCAGTACTTCAGGGAGCATCTGCAAATTAACCTTAATCCTCCATGGTGGGGTGCTTCTCCTCAGACTGTCACATTCAAAGCTGCTGACCTCTCAACTCATTTGCAGTTGGTGCTACAGCTGGAGTTTACCTGTAGCAGCTTAGAAACAAATTCCAGCTCAGTGAAGGCTGTTCAGTAGTTTCACATCCAAATGTGAATTTTTTTTCCCAGCATGTTTGCAGCAATGTTTTTATTTTACAGAATAAATTACACTTGAAGTATAGGTGAATTTTGGTCTCAGAACCCTTTTCTCATGCTACTTGGTATGGAGGTGCCTTTGCTGCTAGGGCAATGGTTGGCTATAGTTACTGACAGACATGCCAGGCTAACACTGTCTTGGCAACACATCCTCCCATTTAGCCTTGTCCTTGTAGTATCATGAGCTTGTCCAACTTTGACCTCATACTCATCCAATTATTACTCCGTAAGTAGCCAACATTTACCTGGAATACAGTAAAATTGCTTCCAGAAATCCAAATTACTTTTCCATTATTTGACTTACATGATACTGAGCATAGAGCAAAATGCTTTGTGCAGTGCTGGGGGGCCTGAGGGCACAGAGGTGCACAGTAGTGTTGCTGCCTGCAAAAAAATGGATTGTTTTGGGGCTGATTGCTGTGGTTTAGGTCTTGTACACAACTACAGATGGAGATAACTGCTGAAATGTATTTTTCCCCCTTTGAAAATGCCAGTTGGCATTCCTTCCTCTCACTCCTGCCACACCACAGCTTGCCTGTGTGTCACATTTGTGCCCTGTGGTCCAAGGACATCTCTCCTGCTCCATACTGGGCCAAGAGCTGTAAAATCCCAGTGAAGTGTTTGGATTTCCATGGCTTTTAGCAGTCTGTCACCAAGCTTTTCCTTACCACGCCTCTTCTCCCACCTGGCTTTGCCTGGTGCAAGCTCTCCTGTTGTGTTGTGTTCTCTTTCTGCAGCACATTAAACTGGATTAGACACTTGTTAAACTTTAGAAACTGCTCTGCTGGATAGGAAAATACCTTATTTAGCTGAAAACATCCTACAGAAAATAAACCCCTTAGCTATTAGCTAAACTTTCTAATGTAAACCTGACACTGATGTAGCACCTAAGCGTGTTTTGAGTCCATAGTGTGGAGCAGGCCATGGGCACACGTTTGCATTCTGACCTCATGTGCCAGAGTCAGCTACTGCGTAGGGCATTTTTAAATTGGGATTTGTTTTCTAACCCCCTGTCTTTTTCACAGCCAATATTTTCACAAGTAACACAGCCAAACATAAAAATGTTAATGTACAAATGATGAGATTCTGTTAACTCCCAACAAATATTTTTGTATATAATAAAGATTTAATATTGAAAAAAAATACCCATAATTGGCTTTTTTCTGATGATTGTGTTTTGTCATAGTCTGAATTAGAGCCAAATAAGCCATCAAGAGGCCGTCTGCACACATCTGCCTTTTATCTGCATCTCCTCCTTTACTGCTGAAAACTGGCTCACACATCTCCCCAAGCTCCTGTCTGTCTAAGGGCTGCAGCAGCTCTGTTACCCCGTGACAGAGCACAACAGCCTCCTTGGCTGCAGCAGTGAGGGCTCCCCAGCCCCTCTCACCTCTGCTTTGTCAGCAACCTTCACACCCCTCATCCTCAACCTGTTCCTTGGATTTAGCTGAAGCAAGAGACTAATCTGCATCTGAAAGCAAAGCAGCAGGAAACAAACACAACCTCTTCTTTCAGTGATGCTTCCAATAGAACACCTAGCATTTGGGTTTATCTTCACACAAATCCCCTCTGTTACCCACACACCACAGCATGCACACCCTGAAAGCAGTTATGTCACACAGTGCACATCAAGCTCTTCAAGGAAGATCAAAGCACTACATGGCTGCCCACATATCCATCTGCCACCTCCGTTCAAGGCCAAAGGCATAACTGAAATCCCCAAAAGAACAACAAAATTACGTGCATGAGGTTATAAGTTACTCTATTGTTTTGACATAACATGTTGATAAATTAGTTACAGAGGCAACTTTTGAGCAGTGATTGGCAAAGACATTCACACAAACACATCCTCCTGGAAGCAGGGTAATGTGCTTCCACCCTCCTGAAAGCTGTTTCCAGATAGATACACCAGTGCAAGGTTTGGGCAACACCATCCGCTTCATTGACCAGACGAAACACAGGACCTACAGCAGCCCGGCATGCCAGGGATCAGGCACTCTCAGGGTATGGAAAGGAACTGTAGGGCGTTTTTGCAGTCACTTCCCCAGGGAAAGCTGAACTGACAGGGGTCGGGATTGGACAATCTGCTCCAGAGCATGTGGGAATAGAGCAGAAAGCTGAGGGCAGGACTTAAGCCTCCAGCTCAGCTGCAGGGGCTGGTTACTGGTCACCTCCATGCACACACAGCTGCCTGCTTGTCTGTCAGCCATCTCAGTCTTGCCTGGAAGCACTGACATTCCACTTACCTGGAACGTCACCTTCCCAAGCCTGTATTTACAGTGGTCTCTGCTGCATTTGTTCCATCCACATCATTACAAAAAAACTACAACGAAAAAAAGGCAAACCAGCTCCAAGCCCAACAGCCCTGGGCAGCGTTACCAACACTTTGCTTTCAGTCAAACAATCAAAACATCTGCACTTAAAATGTCACATGGGTAAAACGATCATTTCCGTGGCGTTTGCACACACTGAAAGGCATCGCTGTGCCTCAAAGAGAACGTTCAGGACACAATTTAAACAGCAGAAACTTGCTGAGGTGAGTAAAAACTTCCTGGAAAACTGGAATGCTGAACAGAGGCACAAAGCCCCAAAGTGCTCTTCCTTTTGGAAAAAGAAAAAGGTTTATTTCCTGCAGTGCAATTCACATCTGCAAAGCCAAACTACACTGAACAACGGAAACCCTAATCAAGTACCTCTTGAGAGCCCTCCACTCCGCTTGCTCCAAAGTGAAGGCATTCCCTATATCAAGTCAAGTCCCAAGTGAGCAAAGCAGCTGCTGCATTGCAGACCCTGGCCTCCCACAGCCTGCTGGTTTGCTTGCTTACACAAAGCAGTTTGTACCTCCCAGTTTTCTCCCATGCATATAAATGCAAACAATCAGGTTCTACAGCCCCACAGATGTGACAATGACCAGAACAGCTGCATTCAATTCCTGTTCCAGGCTTGTCTTTTCTGATTCCCCCCCTTCACCCCTTATTTCTGCATTTCCCACTGCAGCCACAGGTCTCAGTGAAGCTGCAGAGCAGCAGCAGCGCACCTGAGGCAGTGCAGAGTGCTCACACCAAGCCTGCAGAGCCCAGCCTGGCCACCATAACACCTGCCTAGACTGTCCTATGCACTGAACCCAGTGGCTCTACTCCTAGCTCAAGCACACCAACACTACACTGCAGAGCTACAGAAGAACAGGCTAGAGCAATAATGCAGCAAAACTCCTACACATTCCCACCTAAAGCAGAAAATCCATACAATGCAACATAAAGAACCAGTGGGAAGAATCTGGGTTCTTTCATAGTTACAGCTTTCACAGAAGTCTCTGTCATTTCCAAATGAATGTTTGATGAAGTAAACAGCCTTTGCACCACATCAAATCTTCCTCTGTCAGTGAGAGTCGCCACCAAAGGACTGCTCAGCGCCACAGTGCCATCAGCTGCAGCGATGTTCGGCTGTGTTTATGAGAGAGAGCAAAACACAGAGACATCAAAAACGTTTTCCAAGCAGGGCCGCTCCTGCCATTGCACAGCTCACCGGAGAGCTTACAAGGCAGCAGGAAAAGGGCAAGACTCCCTTTACTGTTAGCCTTGACAAGTACAATGTACTCAGCTGGAACCAAAGCTCTACAGCACCATTTAAGGAGAAACATCTCTCCTACAGTGCCGTTTCTCCAGTTCAACCTCTCACTGCAGGTCCCAGAATCACAGAATGGTTTGGAAGGGACCTTAAAGCTCATCCAGTTCCAACCCCCTGCCATGGGCAGGGACACCTTCCACTGGACCAGGTTTCCCCAAGCCCTGTCCAACCTGGCCTTGATTTCCTTAAAGACACAAACCTTTCTCCCCCCACCTTAATCACTGAAGATCACACTGAGCTCTCACTCTTGCTCTCAGCAAACAGCAGCACTCCTCCTGTACCTACATATTTACTGGTGTTTACTATTATTTTTGTTAGTCAGCTTAAAAAGCTTAAAGAAACCCCCTGCCCTGTTCTTTCAGCAGTTCCAATGAATGGCCTCAGAGTTTAGGAACTTCAGAATTTGCCGTGGCCCAAGCACTGACGCTATCGACGGCAAATTCCTGTTTTCCAAGGGCAGGTGATTGCTGTCACCAAGACTTTGAAGCGGGCTAGTGACACTATTAGTAAATTAGAAGTTGAGCTTAAGTTACAATTTTCTTTTGCTCACAGCCCATGAAATCTCTCAAATACAGAAACGTTTCAGAGGTTTGGGATCCATCTGCAGTAAATAACCTGCATCGCTTGCCACTGTCAGACTCTGACCTTGCCAAAGCAATGCTTACAGCTGAAATCCGCACTGGAGCGGATGTTAACATCTTCTTTATTGGGCGACAAACATGACAAAGGCAGAGGACAGAGTCATTACTGCTGCTGGGGCCCACATGCTACAGAGTCACAGTTTGATTACTCACCAAACAACACAATGCTGGAACCACCTGAAGATCACAGCAGGCACGTAGCAGGACAAGAGTGCAATCAGGCAGCTCTGTGGAGGAAACAATACAAGAGGAGGATTGTCTCCAGCGAACACTGTGCCAGGCTGCCTGCTGGAAAGGGTTTTCTTAACAGTGAGCTCTGAGTTGGAGGTTTCCTGCTGAGCAAAGACAGGTGAGCTGCATTTTTGGGGCCCATCTGCACATACAGCACCTTGTGAAATGGACGCTGGGGAGCAAAGCAATTCAATGCTGAGGACAGTTGTCATAAGTGCTCTGCTGGATGCTTGGAAGAAGCTGATCTAGCCCTTTCCTGCCAGCTTCCGAGATTCTGGAATAAAATGGGATGGGGGATGGGTAGGTACAAGCCCACACTGACTATCTCTGCCCTTGAGAAAGGGCAGCTTGTAGGAAAAGGGATTTCCTCCCCATCATTCTTGTCTCGTCCATAAGCATCTCCCAGTGTTATACTCCGAGCCTGCAGGCTGGATGAATTATTTAGGCCTTGAATAAAACAAGAACCTCTGCTCTCAAAATCTGCACGAGATGCTGACTTCAGCAAAAACACATTTGAGAAGGAATTACACACCTGAGACTGTGCTGGGGCAGGGAGACAGACTAAATGATCCCTGTGATGCCCTGCAACTCAGAGGCAGTAAATCCTACTAGAAGCAACAGGCATAAACCAGCTTTGATTCTTGATCCAGCCACATTAACAACGCCTGGACTTCAGCAGCAGGCATTATGTCCAAAGTCAGGTGATAATGCAACACGCTCAATTAACTGCCCCCTTCTGTTAATAGCATCTGACAAGTGTTACCACATCAGCAGGTTTCTGTTTTCTATTTCTTTTCTGTCTCCACAAATGAGTTAAGCTTTTCTACCTGGGTTCAGTGCATAGATGGATGCACACTGACATTTTGCTGCACACTACGATGTCTAACTAATACCACACTGGACTTCCCTTCGTTATCTTAATGTCAGGAAATTCTTTATATATGAGAGAGAGGAGAAAGCCAGGAAAGTCTGTCTTGGACTTTGCAGGTACCTTTTAATTAACACCGTGGTGCCAATGAGATTGTGAGGATGGCATTTGTTTGACATTTATGTTTCATCTCCTGTTCCAGCAGCTGCAAAACAACCCTCTAATTGCAGTGTCTCCACGTTAAATGCATTTCTGCTAAATATAGTTTGCACCTCACCAATATACGCTGTGACACAGAAGACAACTCCTAATTTGTATCTCTCAGCATTTAGGCGGGAAGAGCTCCGTATGCTGTAGGAACAGGAATTAGCTGCCAAACTGGAAGTGCCCGCACTCAGAAGAAAACGGAGTTAAGCAATCCTGGAGGAATGTGTATTTTACAAGCAAAATCTGTCAGTGATTGAGAGCTGAATTTAAGTGCCAGCCAAGAATGCTAAGCATGGTGCACCAAACTCATAAAAAGGGAAGGGAACAAATGACAGCCGTTCAGCTCACCAACTGCTCAAAAGGAGCCATAAATGCTTTAACACAGAGGGAGCTTCTAAAAGGGAACTACGTTTAAAAAATGTCCCTTCTCTTCATTCACAACATACCAGAGATAGCACTGATGAGAAGGTGAGCAGCTGAGAAGAGTTCTTCATCCTGAGGCTGGCATTTCTGCAACAACAGCTCCTTCTGCAACCTGCACCCTACGAGCTGTAAGAAGTCCAGGAGGTCTCGTTGTTGTGCAGGTTTTAACTCCTTCAGGTCTGGCTTGTCTCCCGTGCAGATATCATCTACCTGGAAGTAAGTAAACTTCCTCAAAAGAGAAAAGTTCCAGCAAAGCAGAATGCCAGCTCTATTCGGAAACTGCTTTTAGGGAACAAGCGGAACTTCGTCTTACCACGTCCTCCAGGGCAGTCACCATTTCTTCACAGAGCAAGAGCTCACAAAGGGTTTTATATAAAGCTCTTCGCTTGTCTTCCGGCAGCTTCACAAAGGGCTGGAACTGAGCCTTCAGCTGTGACAGATCTTTCCCAAGAAAGCAGTAAAAAGTAAAACTATTATTTCTGCACAAGTGCCAGTGAAAACAGTTAGCATTTCTGCTGTGTGTTTCATAAGCTCATTTATCACCACATCCTGACATCCTGATTTCCATCAGCACAAGTTACAAGGCAAGGCTGGAACACAGCCAATTCTATGTCCCAACCAAGCCAATGAAGCATCAACGAAAATTCTAAGAAAGAAGAACAGCTACAAAGGATCAAGATTTCAGAATTCAGTCTCTTAATGTTAACTGAACTAACCATATATTAAGTTAAGTTTTTCACTTGAAAGTTCATCTCCAGTAAATGTTCATTTATAAGGCAGAACAAAGAGTTCTGCTCCTAACTTCACTTCTTAATCTGTGGGTTAATATGAATTAAAAAGTCAAAGGTACAAGTCCACACACAGAACTAAAAGTTCCTATTGCGATCCTTAATTGTTACTGTCCTTGTATTTCCTCAGGTACATCAAAGAATTACAACTCTTCACCCTTAACCCTGTCATTATGACAAAAACCAGGACAAAAATCTCTTGTTGATTGAAATACTGAATCCATGACAATAGATACAACAGAAGCACAAAAGAGTTCACATCTTTCCCCACAGCTCAACTACGACACTGAAACAAAATGTTTTGTGACATCAAGCTACCGCTTTGCTGACAGAAAACAAGTTTTCAAGTGAGTAATGCCAACTGGAGGGCTGGGATGTGTTTTCCTGCATTCTGAAAATATGGACACACAGGCACTGTTAACCTTATTTCAAACAAATCTCCCTTCGTGTCACTCCGGTCAAGAAACACGCTCTCTTTAAAGATGCCTTTTGTACTCAAAAATTACTTTACTGGAAAAAGAAAAACCAAGCCAGCCTCAGGCAGATATTTGCTGTACCTGATGCAATTGTACGTACAAAGAGCAGAAGAGGAAACCTACTTTAAATACCTTGAGTAGAAACAGCATTTTTAGGGTTTTTTCCAGGAGACAGCTCAGGTTAATTAATGAAAAGAAACCTCCAAGCCTTGTAAGCAGGAAAGGTGCAAACAGATGTCAAGCTAAACCAAACCAAACAGTGCATTCTTTCACAAATAACTGGTTTTTATATACACATGCAGACACAGTTATTCCTTTCCATTCTCCATGAGAGAATGGCAGAGTTTATTTCAGGACCTATTTTGATTACAGGTGGTCCACTGAACAGCCAAAGGGTGAAATGTAGAGATAACAAAAGTGATGTTCATCATTAAAACCAGCTGTAAGAACTCTGCCAAGAACTGAAGAATAGTAAAGTGTGTTGAGGCCTTGATTTGTTTCCCCTTTTGTCAGTCCTTTGGTGATAAACCTGCCCCTTCCTCCCCCATGCCTACAATAAACATGTTGTGCCTGGCCCATTATACCAGTTTGC
Source organism: Coracopsis vasa (assembly GCA_026283785.1). Lineage (NCBI taxonomy): Eukaryota > Metazoa > Chordata > Aves > Psittaciformes > Psittacidae > Coracopsis > Coracopsis vasa. Next base: position 43,986 of record JANHGB010077110.1, read on the forward strand.
CAATTGCCATTTAAACCACATTTTCATTTCATCGGCTGTAGTTGATACCAAAGATCTCTATAAAGCATCTCAGAAAACACGGAGGCTAAGTGAAGGGGGAAGATGCCTTTGTGATTTTTGAGACTTAAAATAACCTTTAACTGAGCAGCTTTACTGAGAGTACTTTCCAAATGATGAAGGAATATTTTCAGTGGCCCTTTATGAATGAAAGCATAAATCATCACTAATTTTACAGAGTTCATCTGGAATGTAACAGAACTGCCATTAACACCTGATTTGGTAAGATCATATTTATGACAAAGGGATTCAGGATGTTCCTCAGGAACAGTCCACTGCATATACCTACTAAAGAGAAATTATTCCATTCTTTCAGTGCATTCCCTTTAGAGTTTTCGAGTTTAAGGGCTATTAAAATGAACTAACATAATTTCTTACCCACTATTGTACCAGATTATTTCTTCCTATCACGTCGCTTAACTCACTGTAATATAATAATGTAAAGCATTTCTAGTAATACCTTGTTTCAATACACTTAAAGAAGCATCACTGGGAATGAGGTTTTTTGCCCCAGAGTACATCTCATTATCAACAGCATCTGGCTGATAGAGAAATGAAGCATCACTGAATAGTGCTGAATGGGGACAAGTTGAGCCTTCTGCGCTTTCTTTTTCAAAACCTCCTTGCTGTTCATCCAGCAGACAGAATTCTGTAATTACAGATTCAATTGAAACAATAAAATTAATAAAATGCATAAGTAATTCCTGAGTGAAGTGCTAGTTTGCATTGTCTAGTGTTCCTGTACGTGATTTCTCCATGGTTCATCTCTTCTAGGTGGAAAAAATGCCAGTGGCTGCTATGAATGTGAATTATTGAGCATTACTGCAGCCCTGATGTTTTGTATAGTGTGCACAGACAGATCTTGTGATGCAGCTCCAAAATGTGACTCCAGCTTACGGGAATTAAGCTACTGCAGACAGCAAATAGCATGAAAACTTCTCACTGACACTGTAAACCTGAATGCTGCATACAAGAGATTCAGGTATTATTCATGTTTCTGCCAAGTAAGAAATGTGCTGTAATGCTGGCTAAAGGGGCCACTCATGATGGAGATGTGTGAAAGCACTTTCTGAGTTTTATATGAACTCAGAGAGTCCCTCACAGAGCTTCTTCTGGTCATGGTGCTTACAGATTCCCCTTTCTCAGCCAAGCTACACGTCCACCCTCAAATTCTCCAGATGAGTGGAATATAGGGGGCTTTACAGAGATTTTAAAGGACTTCCCCCAGGCATCCCCCAGGCATGTTCACTCTGAAATATACTGTCACTTTGCAGGAGCTTCACAGAGAAAACATCACACCTGGCTGGATTACCCTTCCTTGCCTTGTCTTCATGACGTCCTCGCCTACCTGACCCAAACAGGACTTCCCATTTCCTGCCACCCCAATGCCAACCTGATGAGGCCAAGGGACTCCTCAGGTACACAGGAAGCCTTTGTGGAAGTTATGCTGAGAAATCTGGAATATCAAGTTTCGAGCTCATGCGTCCAATATCGTGCCCCAAAGATGCAGAGTACAATCAAAGCCCTACACATATTTTGATCACCTTTTATCATCTCAAATGCAAGACCTGTAACTGTTCCCCTGGTCCTCTGCAGCAGGTCTGAGGAAATTGCAGAGAGGCTAACAAGAGAAACTCAATTTTAGAGTAACACCTGACAGCAAAGGGGAGGGAAAAAAGTAACTAATCAAGCACAGTGCTCACACGTAGCAGGCACAAAACCTAAATATAACCTTCCTGCAGTTGCAAGAGTCTGTCTCACCAAATTAAGGACATTCAAAGCAGAAGAGAAAGCACGGAGAGCACTCCATCAGCAAAAAGCTTTTCAAAGGGAGATTACACAAAGAAATCTCTACCACAGAGAGAGAAAGATAAGAGAGGCCTTTATGCCTGCATAACCATTCACAGAGAAGAGTGAGCTACAGGAGCAGAAAGCAATTACCACAACTTAAACAACTTCTCAAAGCAATGAGACCCTAGACAGCAGCTAAGGCCCTGTATGGTGAACAAGCTCATGTTATTCCCATTGATAATAACAAGGCTTTCACAAGACCCCTGAAGGGAGGAGACAGTGCTAATAAACTACCTGCCCTCCTAAGGCAGATTGATGCTAGTAAGGGATATCAATACACAGCATCATGAAAAGTTTTAGAAGATACAGATCCTGCTAAATCTCAGACAGAACTCGATTCAGAAGAAAATACAGGACTGTGAATGTTTTGTACTAGTAGGGCTGTTAATTAGTTTTCTAGCTCATTAATTTTCTCATACTCTTAAAAAAAAGAGAAGGGAAAATAAGCAGACGAAAAAATATACACACTACTGTGATGTCTTCTCTCTTGAATTCTATTATACCCATCGACGGTATCCAGCAGCTCAGTTAGATCTTGTTAGTTATTCAGAAGCATTAACAAAAATGGAAGAAAACCAGAGAAGATCAATGAAAACAATCAAAGTCAAAGAGACTCCTTTGCTTGGAGAAACTGAAAAGATTAGGACTGTTTAATTTATAGTCATTTAAGAGGAAGCAAGTCGCAATTATAGCAATGAACAGAACAAAGCAAATCAGGGGGTACTGCTGTACCTCCTGTTTTGTAAAGCAAGAACAAAAGGACTTCTAGTAAGACTTCAGAGATACAAAACTGTAAAGCCTGTAACAGGAACAGCTTTTACATGTAGTGGAAAATTAGTTGTAGAAATCAAACAGAACGATTACAGGAAAAAAATATGGTAAAGGGGTCAGAAAAGGATTAGACTTCTTTTTATTTCTTTTTCATTTCTTTATAAAAATGTCCAGGCATGTCCAGTCACATTAGCCTTAAATTTTTATATACCACTTTTCCTTACGGGATAACCCACACACTGTCAGTGGCAAAGGAAAGGAAGCAAAAAACCACCTTAATGCATCTTATTCTGTAATTATCTGAGAAGACAATCACGTTATGCTACGACGTGCGACTGGTCACTTTCAGACTCATGTGAAAGGACTACATTAGTCTCTGGATTCAACTTCAAAGGCTATTTTTATTTCCATAAACAGATGCTGATCACTTGTCAGACATTAAAGAAGTTGAAAGTTTAGCCCCACTGTACTTAAAATCCCTAATTTCGTTGTTAGTTCCTCCATGTTCTCAATGACACTCAGTCAAGGGAAGACAGCACATTAAAAAGAGGCAAGCCATAAGTTGCTTGACATAAAACATAAAACAATGCTGGGCCGGTTTTGAAGCTTAAAAGACATACATTAAACATGAAAAAAGGAAAAAGAAGGATTCTAGATTTCTATCTAGAAATGACATAAGCAGGTTATCAGCTACACACCTGTGTAGTCAGATAGCCTTAATTGCACCTAATTACTCTGAATTACACTTTTATTATGACCATGAAGTCAATGCCCTTTGCTCTGTCTCTGTGCTCAGTCTACGTCAGAGCAATTCCACATTTCAGAGAATTTTTTTACAGGTTACATGGTATTTACTTATATTCTGGAACCTACAGACTCCTTAATATCAGAAGTCAGTTGAAGGAGAACGATGGAGAGTACCTTCTACATTTCTTATGCAAATGAAGTGCATCCTGGATTGAAATCTCAACTGCAATTCAAGTATTTCTTCAACGTATCTCTTGTTTCTCTCCACATCAGTCCTTTTCAACTTCCAGCTTTACACTGTCCATCTGATTTCCCTCCTTGCATAACATCCCCTGAAACCTTCTTTAGGTCAGGGAGTTTAACTGAGGACAGACAAGGAAGAAAATCCCAAGCGATTCTACAAAGCAGAGTTGCTACTCCCCCCCAAAGCCAACTTCAACACTGTTTTGACTTGACACCTGAAAATTACTTACTGAAATAAGTAAATAAGTAAGTAAATTTCATTACTTACTGAAATAAGTAAAGTGTGATCAGAAAACACAAGGACATTTCTGTAACCATTCTGAGAATATGTTTGAATATATATGAAAGTGTAAAATAGACAGAAAAGATTAAATTCCAGTCCTACAGTTTATGAATAATTCTTTTGTCAGCACAACTGCCATCTCAACATTCCTGGCTGACCATCAGTTTATATTCAGTTCACTCTCCCTGCCAACAGGGGAAGGCAACAGCATGGGCTGAGGGCCAGATAGCTAGAAGCAAAACTGCAGAAGAAGACATGGACAGCAAATTCAAGAGGTTGAGCAGTGTGCCCTTGCAGCTATTGAAGTTTGCTGCATACTGGGCTGTGCTGGCAAGAGCATAGCCAGCGGATCGATGGCAGTGATGTTTCAATTTGGGAGACTGCATTCAAAGTGTAGCGTTCAGTTTTTGACTCCCCAGTACAAGACATTCACATACTGGAGCAATGCAGCAAACAGCTACCAAGGGGCTGGAGATCATCATGCATGAAAAGAGGCTGACAGACAGGATTTGTGCAGCCTGGGGAAAATACTGCTAAGTGAGAACCTTACTGCTATCTACAACTACCTGATGGAAGCATGAAAAGAGGACAGAGCCAGACTGCTGCATGATGATAGGATAAAAGGCAGTAGACACAAATTAAAGCAAGATAAAGTCTCATCAGTATTAAAGGGGAAAAAAAGTTCACTATGATGGTGTCAAACATGAGAACAGGCTGCCCAGAGGGGTGGTGGAATCTGTCTCTAGAGATAACCAAAATCTGAATAGACAAGGATACGGAGCTGATCTAACTCTGAACTTAGATCAGACTTCAAAAGTTGGCTCTGCTTTGAGTTGGAGCTTGAGCTAGATGGTGACCTCTACGTTGGCGAAACCTAAGTTATTCCAAGTTTATGATTTATTCAAACAGGTGAAAAGGCATTGCTAACTTAGAAAGCAGCATTTCACAGCACAAATAACTGTCAAGGCAATGGAAGCCATACAACATCATCACCTTCAGGCACAGGAAAATGTAAAAATCATTGCCCAACAGACAGCTCTGTTGAACTGTGTACCACAGAAAATGAGCTTTATACTTACCAAACTGGCCACTGTGCTTTATAAACAGTTCAATTACACCGTAGGCAATAGTGGTTGCAGGAGGAATTTCAAGGATCACACTAGAATCTTTCATCATACTTCCACTTTCACTCACTGAAACCTAGAGAACAAATTTATTCACTGTTTATCTTAGTTATTACGTAGCTTAAACAGAGAATTAATAAAGGGAAAAAAAAATACAGAGAAAGAATGTGTGCCACTCTCCATGATGTCTAACTAAAGCACATGTTATATTTGACATCTATGAAGGAACTACATGAGCAGCGAAAGAAGCACAATTCCAAGAGTAGCTCTCAAACTCTTAGCTACCCTCTCCTATTACAAAGTTGAGTTCCAGGTGCAGCTTTTGCCACACTGTGTCACTAGGAAACGGGCTTCAGTATCCCACCCTGTCCTCTTTTATCCTGGCGCCCCTTTTGCCCCACTGGAGGCTGGTACCAGGAAGATGTCACTTGCATAGAGGCCTGTTGAACTGCAGTTCCCAGATCTCTGCTACTAGAGACACCCTGTATACAGAAGTGATTAATCTGCAACTTAAAATAAACTTACTACGAATGAGTATATGTTTTGACTTTGGGAATTCCTTTTCAATTCATAGGCAATTTTTCAGATACCCTTATAATCCAGTTAATCTCTGCTTCCATGATCAAAAATGAATAGCTTCTCTATAAATACTAAAACTCAGTAGACACAGCAAACATTTTTGATGATTATTTGGGTTAGCAAATAAATATGCTTCAGCACTGCTTTTTACTCTTCAGCTTTCACTGAATTGTTTTATGTTTGGTTCATGTTCTGCTCTAGGCAGGAATCTACATAGAAACTGAATCACAATTTGATGGTATTGATGGAAACCACATTCCAGGCTCATCTTTTGCCACTGCAATGGAAAAACATGTTACTTTTCTGAAATATCACAAATAAGCAGTGCAGTGAGTTCAAGATATTATGGAAGCATGAAAAATACTCCGAAGTCTATTTGGAGAAAGCATAATATCTTCTCAGATAACCAGCAAATGCTCTGTCCCTGGCAGAATTTTACCTTTACTATTTTTGTGCTGCATCCCACCACTCCACTGATTTTTTCCTCTGTCTGGATGTGTTCAGTTATTGTACACTTCTGAGTTGTAATTATCTTTTCTCTCAAGATGCACAGCACTTCACGTTTCCTTTCCATTACTTGTTGCAGTAAACTATTGTTTAGATTTATTGTTCTGAAAATGAAAAGATGCCATTAACAACATAAATACTGCATTGAGAACAAAACATTTGCTTAATTGCTTGAAGAAGCTTTTATTGTAAAAATAACAATGGTTTCTGTATGAGCAGCCTCCTCAAAATCAGTATGTCCTCTTTTGTTATTCAGTAGCAGTAGATATCTGTATTCCACAGGAAGTCCTAACACATGGATTGAATTCTTGATTCCTCACTCTGAGCAAAAATGGCAGTTGCCTGGCTACTTTTTAAGCAAAAGAAGAAAGGGAGAACTACAGTTTAAGCTTCTAGTGTACTATGAAAACAACCAGCCAGGCTCATAGACACTGGACTAAATCTTCTGGTACAGTGAACTCACACTGACATTAACAAGGCCATGGCAGGGGATGCTGGTTAACCATTCCCTTCAGCCTGATGTTAGCACAAACAGTGTCAGCAAGTCAATGGCTTCCACCCCGCATTCTTTACTCCAAAGAATTATTTCTACCAAAGAGGCTACTTGGGAACACAAACAAAAGACCTGTGCTCATGGTCCGTATTACGAACTCCCTGCAGCCTAGCACACTACTGCATACATTATGCATGCACGCACATAATGACAATACCTACAATAGTGTAATACGTAAGCACACAATATAATAGTATTATCCACACACTGCAAAGCTCTGCTTAGAAATAGTGAAGTTGCAGTCAAGCTACTTGAAGTTAGGAAATAAATAGCAAGCAATCTCCCAGCCTCGTTAGTTTCTCTTTCTGTAATCAAGCCCTATTTTCCAATAGTTCTCAGTTTTCTCCCTCTTACCTGACCAGGCTGAGTCTCATTTCTCACCTCTCATTCATCTCAGCTTTGTACCACAGCCAGCTCACCAGCCCCGCCTCGTGTAATTTCTCTTCTATCCTCAGATGACACCAGCTGTTCGTGGCTCCCAGCCTTCATCTCCCCTCCTTCTCACAGTTTATTATTAACATTTCCCAGCCATGTGGCCAAACTCAGTCTCATTTATGTCCTTGTCACCAGTCAGTCCCATCACCCCTGTCTTTGTACATGCTTCTACCTGTCACAGGCGTGCCATCAGGTGCTCCTCAGCAGGTGAGGTGACACGGGCTCCTTCATGCCCAAGAGCTGATGTCCAGACTCAGCTGGACTACGACAGCTTGCGGTGACCACCACTAGAAATGCTGGTTTGGCATCTGAAGGCCCCTGTGCAGGCAAAGGAGTGTCCTGACACGCTGCCACCAAATTCTGAGTCATCAGAATTCCTCCTTGAGAGATGAGCAGCACACTAAGACAGTGATCACCTCAGTGCCAACCCTCACACCTTCCTATGGATCTGTTTCAGTGTTCACTTAGACCCTCAGCTGGCTGAGTGGGATCAGCACTGATCAAGTACTTCAAAGGGCTGGACGAGAAAACAGAAGAGATTTCATGGATTTTGGAACCGGAAAAGATGACTGGAAAAAAAACCCCAAACCCACTCACTATAAACTCCTGTGTTATTCCCCAGTGTAACCTCACAATTTGCAGTTAATGACTGGGACTGTCACAGTCAAAAGAAAAATCAACTGTGGGAGGGACCTCAAGTCTCTAGCTCCTGCCCCCAACTTAACATGTCATCCCTACCTCACATCATCATTCAGTGTGTGTTTAGATGCTGCAGGAGATCTTCCTAAAGTTAAGCTCTTCTGCTTCATCTAAGAAAATGAACTCCCAGAAACAATGAGAAATGATTATTTTCTAAGCAAAGATGACAAAATTCACTACCTTGGCTTCTGGGTATTAACAGGCTTTCCGGTATCAGTTAAAGCAACTTCTTAACTGTATCTAATTGACTAAAATGTGTCAACTACAGTATACTTTTGCAAAATACTCAGTGGAGGTCCTCAGATGAGATGTCAGATTTTCTATGAACAGGTAACTTGAGCGAGACAGTTGGAAGATTAAAAGATTGCTATCCCTGGCTCAAGTTATTCAGTCTTTTCTCCTCCCTATTACTGTAAATGGCATTTATTCATGGAGCTAAATGGCAATTCCCCAAAAATGTGACGAAGATATGTCTGACTTGGCCTTGTTTAAATAGAGATATCTTCCTATTTAATTAAAAAGTTTTAGATTTATTAGATTCTAGAGGTTTGGATTTATGCAGTCTGCATAAGTCTGAAGTCAGCTTGGGTCTTTATTAAATTAAAAATATCCTGAGGCAATTTTTGATCTCTGGAGACTTAATGCTTATATGAAAGTTCAATCAGTTGGAATGAACTGTCTGGAAACCTTAAAGTCGATTGTTTAACCAAGGGAAAGAAAATACCTCTGAAGCAAGGCAGCAGCCACCAGAACCGCCTCCCCCCAAACATTCCTGAGCTTATTAATATGATGTTTTCTCTTTTGGCGCAGAGCCATGCTTTATGCTTGGAATGCAATGAATCTTTGGATTAAGCAAAAATTGAAGAAATGTCAAGCAATCACAAACACCACTGCACTTAAAAGTGTCTGCCAACCCAGAGCTATTAGTTATCACCATAACAGACCATCAAGCCTATCATACACTTCACAGTAATTATTTATGATTCTGAAGAGGTGTGCTAAGCATCTTGAAAATACAAACTAATGCACTAAGAACTTGCAATTTTAACATTTGACCTAAGAAACCACAGGAGAAGAAATGCAATGAAGAAGCACGAAAGCAATTTGTCATTTGCTTTCATATGATATATTTTTTGCCTGCTTTAAAGGAAGACAAACTCACCAGGTATTCCTGAAAGTTCCAGCAAAAGAAACAAAACACTCAAAAGTTGAAAAATGCAGATTAAATCAAGATTTGTTGGGTTTGATGGAACATTAACGTAAGAAGTGTATAGAATATGATTTCAATCTGTCAAAATGAAGGACCAAAATAATTCAAGAGACCTTTTCTTACATCAGGGAAGTGAGGTGTTGTCTGGAGAAGAGAAGGCTCAGGGGGGACCTTATTGCTCTCTACAACTACGTGAAAGGAGAAAGGAAAGAGAAGGTGGCTGGTCTCTTCTGCCAAGTAACAAATGGTAGGACAATAGGAAATGGCCTCAAGCTGCGCCAGGAGAGGTTCAGACTGGATATTAGGGAAAATGTCTCCAGTGAAAGGGTAGTCAGGTATTGGAACAGGCTGCCCACGGAGGTGGTGAAATCACTATCCCTGGAAGTGCTCAAAAACCGTGTAGATAAAGCCCTCAGTGATATGATTAAGTGGTGGACTTGCCAGTCCTGGGGTTATGGTTGGACTTGATGATCCCAAAGGTCTTTTCCTACCTAGCTCATTCTAAGATTATTATGTCCCCAGTAGGACTGGCTCAAACCCCCCTCATGCCCCTGACTTTGAGGTTCATATGTAGAACTAACAGCAGAGTGGCAGAGTGAAGGAGTCAGATGACACAGACAGGTAAACACGTCTGGTGAAGAAATTTCTGAGGCAATGCTGCATAAGCTGCCACAGCACTGGAGGCTACTCAGAGACACTAAAACAAGGGTACAGAGCTACCTGCTTTCGTCCCTGATGTAGCACTCCCACAGGCACTACGTCTCACACGTAACTTTGGGGTCCTCTACACAGAGCTGCATTGTGCGTCAGAGACACAGCCACTGCCTCAGCATCAAGATTCAAATGACTTCAGTAGATTATATTCAACTGTAAAGCCAACAGAAATGCTCTCCTCTTCCCACTAGGTTTAGTGAGTACCAGATTCAGAGCTTTAAAACACATACCCCTACCACAGCTACAGATACCTTTTATTTTAGGACGCTCTCCTCTAGTCTTCTGGCACTGAGCTTTCTATCATAAAACCCCTTGGACTCCAGGATTGTGCATGGGCACAACATAAGTTATTACTGCAGCACAGCCTGTGGAAGGTAAAACATTCTGCTCTTCTCAGCAACTCACACAAGAGACAACATGAGGTAAACAAATACCCAGCTTATCTAAATTATCACTGAAAATAGTCATCAAGAGCAAAATGCAACAGGGTTAAAGTTTGACAACCCGAGCAGGGCTTAAAGTATCGCAGGGTAATGGCCACTGCATCTGTGAGTGTATTTTTGCAAGAGCTGAACTCATTTGCCAGCATTACACCCTGAATATCAAGAACATGTCTGAATAACAAGAAGTGGTTGAGTTAAATCCCTGAGAATACGTGCATGCAGGCACACAAATTGCACTGCATATTTTTTATTTCACAGGTCACATTTCAGAGCTTTTATTTCTGTTCTACAATCATCACTCTCATCATCTCTTTCACCATCTATTGCACAGGAGCCCCCACAGATCTTGCATGACCTGTACTACATCATCGTACTCCTTCCCACCTTGAGAAGTTGAGCTGAAGTACTCAGAAGTTATTACATAAAAAGTTACTATATGAAACACAATGAGATGCTGGTTTGCTAAGTCCCATTATCAACACACAGAGTATGAGCCTGTGTAAATATAGATCATTTAAAAGATAAAGATTATGGTTTTTTATTGTTTGTTCTGCTTAAATAACCTTCCTGATGTCAGTGATTTTCTGTACTGGAAGCTCTACAGGTCAAACATGAACAGAAAAGAATTTCTTTGAGTTTTGACCACAGTCTCTCCACATGTAATTGGATTGAACACTTCCACTCTCCTGCAATGCAAAGGCTTTCTTCACTTTTATTCAACTTTTTTCTTCTAGCATGAGGGAAGTAGTGGAAAATAGAGAGGCACAAATGCAATTTGCTGCAGGCTGGAAGCAGAAATGTAGGAAGAAAGGCAGAAACCATGGAAGGCAAGAGAAAACAGACAACATCTGGCAACAGAGCAGGTTCTCACAGTTAGAAGAGAGAGCAGGAGCCTGCTCTAAACTCTACAGCAGAAACTGAGGGTCTTTCAGACACAGAATTTCTGACTGGGCTGTCCACAAAGGACTCCCAGTTTTTTGCCACCAGCAAACTTGCTGAGGGTACATTCATCAATCCCATCACCCAGATGACTAATGAAGACAGGACTGGATCCAGTATTGTCTCCTGGAGTACGCCATTAGTCACTGGCCTCCAATGAGACTTTGTACTACTGCTCAACACGCTCTGGGCCCAGCCATTCAGCCAGTTTTCAATCCAGCTGTCTGCTCATCCAGCCCGTACTTTATCAGCTTCTCTATGAGAATCTTATGGCAGGGAGTGATGAAAGCTTTAAAAAAGAAGATGGAATATACTCTTAAATTGAGAGCAATCTCACCAAGTTAAAGGCACACAACTCTGATCTGAAATCAGTATGTTACAGTACTCTGTGATTTAGCAACCACACTGTAGTATGAAAAAGAATAATGTAAAATAAAATATGCTGAGTTTATATACCTAAAAGTACCACTTAACCTGATTTTTAAATTGTGTATTATGTTAATAAGTGTGTTCTGCATTTACAATGTCATTGCTTCTGGAAACCAGGCAGGATTTCATCCTGCACCCTTCAGCTGTTATTCCTTTTCAGAACAGGAGGCAATGCGGCATTAGAATCTAATTAAAAGATCGGTAGGACTCTCCTTCAGAAGGTTCACCTAAGAAGTGACAGGAGCCAGATTTGCTGCCACTGAGGACTTCCAGCTTGCTGAACCTTGAACACTCACATGACTTAGTTTAGAAGGCACAGCTGCATTGTTTTAGAATTTTCTGCTATTTATTTATCTGTAACTTCCATTTAAACAGCCTAATACAAGAACAACATTTGAAATGCAACTTAATTACACTATATGTGTAGGAATAATCAACAGAACAGTAACTGATCAAACAAGCATAAGGAATGTATGTCATTAGATGACAACAAAAACACCTACTTGACTCTCCTCTCACAAGTACTGACGGGCAAACATCTATCTCTGGATGCCTTGCATCCAAAAATCACTAATTTGTAGGCGCCAGCACTGCAGAATGCTGAATTCCTGTATTCCACACAATGCTCCATGAACAAGACAAAAACTAGAAGCTTGGACAGAATCCACCATAAATCACAGAATATTTATGAATGAGTATCTGGGATTTCATTTGTAAGACATTAACACAATTTCCACTGAGCTCCCGCATTATGCTGAAGAAAAAAAATTTACATTCTGCTATCCTCATCATTTCCACTGACCTGGCAGAAGCCAGACTGACTGGGTATCAATTATACACTTTGCATAATAAGCTTTAATAAGCTATCAGCATCTTTTCTATGAACTAAGAACTAGCTCCTTGTAGCTAGGAGGCACACACATTAACCTCATCTACCGTTATATTCAGATCAGTGCAGAGCTACTGATTTTACACATACACAAAAAGACACTATATTTCTAAGTATGTAGTTACGTGCAGGATTATAACCCCAAGATGTGATGAAGTAAATCTGATTTGCTATGGGAGGATTATTTGTTTGAACAGAAAGGTAACTCACTGCAGGAAGCTAAATAAAAGCTTACTGATCTAAATCAAAGTTATTCTTATTTGTTCTTCTATAGGACTCTACCTAAATCCTGACATTATTTTTCTGGTACTAGATGCATACTGATTTTACAGGCCTGGTATGCACATTTAGCCCAATATTTTCTGCTTTTAATAAAGCATTTAGTGCAGAGATAGCAGGATGCCTTATTAGAGTAAGTCTGTTGACTTGTGAATGCTCATGATACAAAGAACAGCAGCCACTTGTTCCTGTGAAAATGGATTATTTCTAGAACATCAGTGTACCTAAAGCAAATTTACAATGCTCCTAACAACTTTTGCACTGATAACAAAAACCTATCAATTTTATCTTCAAAGCATCAGCAAAGGCTATTAAAATGCATTACAGCACCTGCTACAGATCTAAGGTACAATGCTATAACAAACAAACCACTCTCATCTCCCACAAGCCAAGACCTGCAATACAGAGTAGATCCCTGACTTGTCATCTGATTGCCAAGTAGGCTTTGGTCCATGACTGTCTTATTGCAAGATTAAATAAATACAATTTCAGAGTCGGACAGGAAGTGTTGCATATCTTGTAAATTTAAGATTATAGTTCCCCTCAGCTACTACTGTAGCTATATTACTGTATAACAATGAGCAATAGATCATAGAATCATAGAATGGTTTAGGTTGGAAGAGACCTCAAAGCTCATCCAGTTCCAGCCCCCTGCCATGGGCAGGGACACCTTCCACTAGATCAGGTTGCTCAAAGCCCTGTCCAACCTGTCCTTGAATACTGCCAGGCAGCCACAGCTTCTCTGGGCACCCTGTGCCAGTGCCTCACCACCCTCACAGTGAAGAATTTCTTCTTAACATCTAATCTAAATCTCTCTTTCAGTTCAAAGCCATTCCCCCTTGTCCTGTATCTACATGCCCCTGTAAAAAGTCCCTCTCCAATTTCTCTTGTAGGCCCCTTTTAGGTACTAGAAGCTGATATAAGGTCCCCCTGGAGTCTTCTCCAGGCTGAATAACCCCAGCTCTCTCATCCTGTCTCCATAGAGGTTCTCCAGCTCTCTGATCATCTTTGTGGCCTCCTCTGGTCTTGCTCAAGCAGGTTAAAGTCCCTCTTGTGTTGGAAAGCTGGACGCAGGACTGTAACTGGGGTCTCATGATAGCAGAGAGGGTGAATCACATCCTTTGACCTGCTGGTCATGCTCCTTTTGATGATGCCCAGGATACGGTTGGCTTTCTGGGCTGCAAGTGTGCACTGCTGGCTCATGTTCAGTTTCTCATCAACCAAAATCCCCAAGTCTTTCTCCTCAGGGCTGCTCTCAATCCAGCCTCTGCTCAATCTGTATTTGTGCTTGGGATTGCCCTGACCTAGGACTCTGTACTTGCCCTTGTTGAATTTCATGAGGTTTGCACTGACAGGACCTCTTGATCCTGTCAAGGTCCCTCTGGATGACACCCCTTCCCTCCAGCATGTCAACTGAACCACACAGCTTGGTATCGACAGCAAATTTGCTGAGGTTGCATCAATCCCACTGTCCATGTCGCTGACAAAGATGTTCAACAGGATCGGTCCCAACCCTGAGGTTCCCTGAGGAACAACACTCATCATCATCTCCATTTGGATACTGAGCCATTGACCACAACACTTTGACTGTGACCATCCAGCCAATTCCTTATCCCCCGAGTGGTCCATCCATCAAATCCATGCCTCCTCAACTTAGAGACAAGGATGCCATGCAGGACAGTGTCAAACTTTGCTTTGCACAAGTTCAGGTAGATGATGTCAGTCACTCTTCCCTTAACCACCAAAACTGTCACTATGTTATAGAAGGCCACCAAATTTGTCAGGCATGATTTGCCTTGAGTGAAGAAGCCATGAGCTGGCTGTCATCAATCACCTTGTTATTTCCCATGCACCTTAGCACAGTTTACAGGATGATTTACTCCATGATCTTGCCAGGCACCAAGGTGAGACTAACATGCCTGTAGCTCCCTGGGTCTTCCTTTCCTCCATTTTTAAAAACGGGGGTTATATTTCCCTTTTTCCAGTCAGTAGGAACTTCATCAGACTGCCATGACTTCTCAGATATGATGGATAATGGCTTAGCAACTACATTCACCAGTTCCCTCAGGACCCACGGATGCACCTCATCAGGTCTTGTGCACAATGAACTTGTGCACCTTCAGGTTCTGTAGATGGTCTTGAACTTGATATTCTCCTACAGTGGGTGGTTCTTCATTCTAATCCTTATGTAGATCTACAAACTACATTTTGTTCAACTAGAAGAACATGTATGGACCATGCTGGCTCACTTTTGCTATTCCTTCAACTTCAAATAATCCAATTTTCTAGCACAGTGGCTCGCTCACACACACACACAATTATAAAATCTGCTTACAACAACCTAAGTAGTACTGAATTCAGTTTCCATAGCATTTGCACTACTAACATAGAGAAACCAATCCATTGTTTTCCTAGATTGTTACCTCAGTACGGTCCCCCAACAAAGTAAGGATTTGGCTTTTGTTCCGCAAGGCAATTCATGCAAATACATAAGGCGAAATTGCAGAGAGCTGTTTTTAAAATGAAAGGGAAAGGTCTGACCATGAAGCTTTCCAAGTCTGGAAATGTTCATTTTTGTATGTATGATTTATCACCTAAAAATGAAAGCTTACATTAAAAATAATTCTCAAGCTATGGCAACACTGCAGAATCAATTGTTTGGTGACCACAGCTAGCCTAAGCCTTTTCAGCTCAGTAATCTTTCCCAGCCGTTACAGCAACTATATTAAAAACATACCTGTCCTTGACGTCTTTCATAAGCTGCTGCAAGTCAATCTCCTGCTTCCTTAAATTTCCAAATGAGGACTGGTTTTCCACATATCCCTTTCCTCCAGCTCCCAGGCTGATCTTTCCAAACGAAGTTTCAATGCTTCCTTGAACAGAATCTTCAAACTTCCCCATATATTTTGCAAAGTCAGACTCCACGATTACTAGGAAAGCAATAAAAGTGATTTCTACTTGTGAAGAAAAGTGCTGAAATGGTCCTGAATTGATTGGAAAAACAGCAACTTACAGAAAATATGACAAGTCAGTGAAGGCCAACAGTACTGAGCAGGTAAATAATGAAATTTACAGCTCTGCAACTCCTGCTTCCTCTACGTTTTCATCATCTTCACTCTGCTACTTTTTATATTTTGCCATTTTAGGAAAACATGAGGTGATTGAAATGCTAACCTCAGACACTATAGAAAAATCATAAAGAATGACTGAAACTTATTTCAGCTTCAAAGAAAAACTGCAAAGCAGACCTGCTTGTACAATAGGGTTAGTATCTTACCATTATCTTGACATATTTCATTACAGGGCTGTCCAAAGCTCACTGAAAACCAACAGAAGCATCCAACTGGCTTAAAACAACTCTGAATCTTAGGCACCTATAACTGACTCAGCATCAGCTAATCTTTCAAGCCAGCTACAATTAACATCTCAATTTAGGGACATATCTATTTTCTTGTGTGGAATTGTGCCACACCTAGAAGTATGGGATTCCAGATTGTTAATCCTAAAACCTGGTTAGCACCACTACAGCTGGATGAAAAATGAAGTACAAGGGTCAACTGTTTTTAAGAGTATGTACAAGAAGAAAGGAAGCAGAGATAAAACTTGCTTGGCCTTGCCTGTACAAACATTCCCTGGGCTACTATCACCACCAAGACGCTGTTTATCCAGTGCTTTTTGATCAGAAGCACAGTATAATTTCACACTATCATCACATGCTAGAATCCCCCACCAGTACTCTAGGGGAGTTCCTGTGCCTACAGATAGCACTGTTGTTAAATAGTAGGACTGCATGGCTTGACAACCTTTGGCACATAATTTCAGTAGTCTATCTAGGTAAAACATTACCTATTTTTTCTTAACAGTTATTATTACTGGGTTTAGTTAAATGACTAGTCAAGTGATAAAACATCCAGTCATCTCATTTCCATGGATGGAGAATAGCTCAGAGCATTCCTCTGAAAGGAACTGCCTAGTAACACGATTGAGAATACCAAAAAAAAAAATCAGGCTTTGCATTCTTTTTATCTGCGACAGTACTGTTGCCCGAGTATGGCTTTACCTGGTTTGATCGGTTTGTCTTCAGTAAGCACATCACTCAGGGTGACTGTCAAGAAATGATACTTAGGTTTCTGCCAGCACCAGAACTTCTTTCTCTTCGTAACTAAGCTCATAAGTTGCAGCTTGTCTGAGGTGTTTAAGTGGGAGACAGGGATTAAGTCACCTCCGCTGTCAATTTCTCTCACAAAATTCTTTGTTGCTTTTGCAAACATCTTGGGGAATCAATTGAAAGAATACATCTGCTTTTCAACAACTGCAGCTGGAAGGTATAAATATGCATATTGTCACTTTAAGATTTTCTTCATAGTATAGATAATAATGCAGGAACAAGAAGTGTTTTCACCCCATCTTCTCCACTTAGAACTGGGAATCATAACAGTTCAAACCACTTATCCCAAAGTAAAAAGGTTTTCATAGGAACAGATGAAAGAATTTTAATTAAAATTTGAAAAAAGCAACAGTGAATAAGCAAAGAATAATGCACTGCAGATATAAAATGCGAGGCCTAAACATTACAATAATAATGCATTAAATTTATGGTCATGCAGACAACAAAGGAAAAAAAAACAAATGGGTAAGAATAGAAATATTCCATCGTACACCTGAAAAGTTCCTTCAAGTAACACTTACAGGTAATTAATTAATTGGGTGGGGAGGAAAAAACTTACACAGCTTACCTGAAATTCCAAGAAAACACATCTGCTAACGAGCACCCCGCAGAAACTGGCTGGGATGAGGAGAGCACCGGGCCAGTGGCAGAGGATTTCTGCCTCCTCGTACAATCCTTCTTTTATTACCTAACATAAAGTTATCTTACTCTGTATACGGTAATTGGGGGGTATTACTCACACAAATTATATGATCCTTTTAATAGTAAGTAAACACATGTAGGGATAATAACTATTCACTATAAAAAGCAACAAATATTTGTGCTGAAATCTTTGTGCCTAAGTTTTGTTTCTGAACTCTGCCCCTGAAAAGTCTCAATTAGTTTTGTTCTTTCTGAACCTTTCTACATTCGGTGTTTCCCAATTTTCTGCTTTCGATTAGCATAACTACAGCTAAATTGAACATATGGTACTTGCAACTGTTATTTGTGTCTGCTAAACTGCTACATACATTATCTTATTCTAGCTTTTAAATGCCTTGAATTAAGAAATGATGGCACCTCTTATTATGTAAGGGTTTTCTTTATCCCAAGCAATGCACTTTGCTGTATCTACAAGGAACCTTTTCAATAAGGGACAATGGCTAAACAAACAGCAGAAACGGTAAAAATTACTATTCGCAAGCGCTAAACACACAATTCTAATAGTATAATTTTTGATCTTTTTTGAAAAAATCTGATTTTTTTTTAATTTCAACTCTGTGTTATTTGATCTAATCATATTTCCATAATTAAATATTTTCTTTTAAAGTTGGCAGCATTTCTTCGAATCCCCCATCTGACACTGACTAGACAGTTTAACTAAGATCATAAGATGTCTCAGCTGGGTATCCACACATTTGTAATTAATTACCTGCTTCACAGAAATGTTAGATTTGTCATTTACAAACACAAGCCAGAATAATTAGAACAGACTTTGAGCAAAACCTGGTATTTCAGGATTATTGAGAGAAAATGGAACACTGAATAACGACTGTTAGTGGTTGGTCCACAGGCTCCATGTTGCAGTATCAGCCGGAGGACAGAGGAAAAAAAAGCCTTTTTGCAGATGGAAATTTACTTTCCATTAGCTTTTCCCAAATCCCGTTTCAGGTAGCACTGCACACAGTATTTACCCATTCATGTTGAGGTATCTACCTCCTCGTGAAACCCCTGTGGCTTACACTTAGTTCTCTATATAAGCAAGTAAAGGATATTTCCCAAACAACACCTGCATGGAAAGGATTTCAACAATGTCAAAGCCAAATAACATTTCACTGAAGAGTCTTCTGGGACTTCCACTGTAATTGTGGCTGCCACAAACCTGCAGCACAGGCTCAGCTATATGTACTGAGAATATTCCCACTGGCTTTCTTGTGGAAAAGAAATTCCCAGCAGTCTTTTCTCTGACCTTTTCCTAAACTCGGAACTGAGATGGATTTTTTTCATTCTTAAATTAATCCTCCTGAATTTCCCTGGCACTAACCTCAGTGAGAACACTTTAACGAATGAGCAATGCAGCTCCACTGCAGCAGAAAAAAACCCCACACAAACAAATCAATCCCCCCTCCAGCCCCAGAAACTAGTTTTCTTTTTCCCTGGGACTTCTTTTGCATGAAACGGTATTTCACCACCAGCCAGATGACCGATGTGTAATGGAAGGGATCATCAAAAAAATTCTCATGGCCTGCCTTAGCTGCTCTTCCCTAGCAGAACCTTCTTCTAACATTTCTGTGCTTTACATGACAGTTCATTCATTCTGATCCCACTCCTACATACCCGATTCACATAGGCATAGCCTCTGAAAAGAAAAAAGCCCACCAATTTCTGAGTTTATGATAAGACAGATTGCAAAAACCAGTTCCTGTTATTTGGCGTTGTTACACACTCACTAAATCTCATAAGAACCATTAACACCATTCCACAAACCTCTGTTTCATGCTGGTTTGTCTTCACTCCCAGTCACTGTGCTTCCGATTAGTAAAAAGGACACCCTGGAAACACCAGAGTGCTTATGAGGACTGCTGAGACTCATCAGGCAGGAGAGATGGAACCGTCTTCTGCCTCACAATGATAGTGTTGGTGTCTCCCACACTTTGCTGTACTGGGAATGTCTTTGCAGGGAGCATAATTGCTGGTGCAGCCGTACCTGCAAAGCAAGAATATTCTATCCAAATTCCTGTCTATGTCTCTTTGGATATAGTGCCTTTAACACAAACTCTAAAATGCACCCAAATACCTTGTTTCACTAGTTCACAACACAAAAAAGAAGCAGGGCAACTGAATGTGCATTAGCTGACATCAGGGAGTTAATACAGCTACCAGGATGTACGGAGTCCTGACTGAATGGACATGGAGCAGTTATGGACACAGCATTAAGAAAACTCTGCCTTTGGTGATTCTTCCTCTGGAAATTTTGCTAAAGCTGTGCTTGGTCTGGTAGAATTAAAGGGAAGGCATCAAAGCTGGTAGGAAGAGCCTGTGGGAGTGATTTCACTCTTGCAGATTGATAGCTAGACATGAAAGCAGAAAAGGAAGGAGGAGCACCTTCCTTGCTACCAAGGAATTTAAAATTAGCCTGGACCTGGGCTACAGGGAGGGTAGTCAATGAAAGGGATGAGATCAAGTGAAGATATTTACAGCAGCTTCATTGTCTACTTATAAGCAAATCATATCCCTTTTCTTTCCTTTATCAGGGCTCCCTAACTCAATATAGTGAGACATGAGAGTCAAAGAAACATTTTATGGACAATCAGTATTTACCTTTGTCAGCACAAAAGCAAGTTCTCAACAGTTGCCTGCATTTCTTATATTCTGTATATACATACACTCACCTTTAAAAAACTACAATAAAGCTTTTCCCCCCCCCCTTTAACATAACACTACCCAGCACACCGGGCACAGTACACAGGGAATTTGGGAAGAAGGTGACAACTAGGCTACCAAATGCCAACACATCCCTTGCCAATCCTAGTACTAAGGAAGCACAGCTCCTGAAAGCCAAAGGTGACCACGCAGGAGCTACGGTGCCAGGAGAGCTGCTGGGGGTTAACTCTGCTGTGCAGCAACAGTAACAGCCTTTGAATCCCAGTGAACTCAGAGTTTACACCAAAAGGCAACTAAAGCATGGAAGTGATGACAAGCACGACACGTGTTTTATTATAAAACCTCATGGTTATTTTCACCTCCTCTTTCTACAGATTTTAAATTTAAAAACAGCCACAAAAGCCAATACACAAAGCCTAGCAGGGATGTTCACACACATCCAATACATTCTAGCGCTGGATGTGGATGCAGCCCTCTTTTGTGCCTTGACGGCTTCACAGCATGTGCCTCCAGAGGCTCGACGCTGCACAGAACCACAGTGGCTCATGGCACCCAACGGGGATGCAGCAGCCTTATCCGGGAGCCTCCTGCGAGGTGGAGGTGCGAGGCCTGTGGTGGGAACTGCACACCTTGGGCTCAGCCCAAAGCTGCCCTTGTCCCTCGTGAGCAAACCACTGACCACCTCGTCCCGGCCTGCCCTGAGGTGGCTCAGCGAGGGACCCCTCACCACTCCTTTAACGCTTAAACCCCACACAAAACCCCCACTCGTGAACTGCGGCCATTCCGCCTCGTTCTGCCAGAGGGCACGGGGAAGAAGAGCGGAGCTCCGGCACGCAGGGAGGAGGCCACAGGGGCTCCTTCCAAGTACCCATCTGCCCGGGCGCGGTGGGGGCACACAGCCGGCCGAGGCCTCACTGGCCTCCACCGCCTCCCCGGGCTCGGTCCGTACTCACGGCTCTCCCTGCGATCCCTGCCGCCGGGCCCCGGAGATGCGGTGAGCTCCGCCCGCGGGGCGTGCCCAGCCTGACCGAGCCGAGCCGCGCCCCACGGCGAGGTGTCGGGGGCGAAGCTGCGGGTGGAGCTGCACAACGGAGGGGGCTCCGGCCGGCGCTGTGGG
>JANHGB010077164.1:0-109603 GCA_026283785.1 Coracopsis vasa
CAGATACCTACCTGCAATGTTGTTGAAAAATGTATCATTTTGACTGCTGCCCCATATCATCATCGTCAGTATGGACTCCTCAGTCTGTGTAGTGTGTTATCAGAAGAATGCCTTGGTGGTTTGTGTCACAATCCATGTAAACATCACTCATCAATCATAGCAAATAACAGTCACACAGATGACAAAAAAAAGGCAAAAATAGGTAATTTTAATGGCTTTATTTTGGTCTAAACCACATAATTTAATTTTGCTTTCTTAAGGGGCTCTGAATAAAGAGTTGGTTATCTTGACACAAGGGCACCACAGTAATCCCAGAGTCTGGTTCAGAATATCATAATGACCATAAGTTTTAAGTCAACCTAGCTGACATCTCATTCCTTCTGTGTTGACAAAGGACTTACTTCAAGGGTGCTCCTGCTTAACCTTTCTTGCACTACCAGTGTTCAACAGTTAAATGCATTCCCCCAGTGAAAAGAGGAATAATGAATGCATAAGTCAACCTTTGCGTCATAGTATAGGAGCAGCAACAAGTCCATTGAAGGCAAATTTAAAAAAATATATATTCTTTGAATGCATTCATATTTACCACAATCTGAGATATTGAAAATAACCACAGTCAATAAGAATAAGCATGCTGGAGGTGGAAGTCAGATTCTGTCTAATTTTGGATTAATGCTGTAATACTTGTATCAATTTTTCAATAATGTTGTGGCTCCTGTTGTTTTAGTTGGATTTCAGAAGACAAGAGTTGTTCTAGAAGTGTAGTAATACAACCTATTGTATCAATCAACACTTGGTTGAAAAAAAATCAGTCAGGTTCAGCAGATTTGGCTTGATTCTCATAAACCCAGGAACTAGAAAGACTTATCTTTCTTAACTAGATTTGGGTTTTAGAATCTAAAATTTGAAGTGATTGTATATTGTTCTTTTTCTGACTAGGGAATCATTAGCCTGAAAAAGCTGAGAAATTGTTACAGGATGCTTTTCTAGCAATTGTGTGATTAACCATATAGAGTTGACACTGTGTAGTTTGCATATGAAGGCCTTTTACTACCACCATCAGTTAAAAAAAACCTATACCCCAACCCCCCAAGAAATTTAATATAGTATAAAATCATGCAAATTATAAATGTGACAAGATTTAACTTTCTTAGCTCAGTAACAGAAGACATGCACACACAGATGCCACAAGTCCATGTTCATGCCACAAGTCCAATTTTTATGCATTTATACATGCAAAAGTAGAACATCTAAATCTGGAAACAAGTTTGACTGCATTTATCTGTAGAGAGGGTATTTAGGTTAAGGAAAACTCCATATAAAACCAAATAAACTGGGAACTGGTTATGAAACAGTAAAAGCTAAGGTGTTCTGAGAATACATCAGCCAGAGAGTAGGCTTATAAAGATGAAAGTCCTGCCAAAGTCCATTAGCGTCCTGAATAAAGTGTGAGTCTCCCAAGTTTAAATGGGAAAGTCATTTTGAGAAAGGAGGCACTTCAGTTCCTCAGTGGACTCTGCTTACAGGGCATTCCAGAGCCACGAAGCAACTGAAATCAGGTGTTATATAAAAATGCTTATTTTTTTGTCTCACTGTACTGTCACACACTGATAGGTATGAGAGAGATGTGGTTGTTCAGCCTGGAGAAGAGAAGGCTCAGGGGAAACCTTCCAAATGGGGCCTAGATGGGGCTTACAAAAAAGCTGGAGAGGGACCTGTAGGGCATGTAGGGCATGTAGGGATAGGGCAAGGAGGAATGGCTTTAAACTGAAACAGAGGAGATTTACATTAGATATAAGGAAGAATCATAGAATCACAGAAAGGTTAGGGTTGGAAAGGATCTTAGGATCATCTAGTTCCACCCCACCTGCCATGGGCAGGGACACCTTACTCAGAAATTCTTCACTATACAGGTGGTGAGACACTGGAAGAGGTTGCTCAGAGAAGTTGTGAATGCCCCCTCCTTGGAAGTGTTCAAGGCCAGGTTGGATGGGGCTTTGAGAAACCTGGTCTAGTGAAAGGTATCCCTGCCCATGGCAGGGAGATTGGAGCTAGATGATCTATAAGGTCCCTTCCAACCCAAACCTTATTGTTATTCTATCAATCTATGTATGCCTTTATTGAATTAAGTAGAGGAAAAATTGTTTTGAATCCACTCAGAGTGTATACATATAGTAGTAGTGCTTTTGTTCCTGTGCATGTAGTGTGAGAGGCAGCTTTGCTGTCAAGGCTGTTTGTGCAGAAAGCAATATGTCCTGTATCTCAGAGGTTAGATTAGCACTGTTATGCCTGTGTGTCTTTTAGCCCTGTGTTAGCTTGTAGCCATATTAGGAGAGTTCCAGAATTAGCCCCAAATGATTTAGTCTGTTCTCTGTTTAATCTGTTTTGGCTGTGCTTTACTGACACTCCTGGGCTGGAAACAGTAAGGACAGGCAGCCTGTGGCAGGTTGGTTGTGGGAATCACTTCTGGAGAATGGAGGCAGATGAAGATCCCTCTCTGATAAATGCAACATTAAGGCTGAAGAAAGAAGTCATGTGCTTTCATTAAGCCAAGACCAAATAAAGGTGTAAGATCCTGTCCGGTGCTTTTCTGGTGTATTCAAAAGAAGGATCAGGCAAAACTGTGGATACTACTTGAAGTCACATTGATATATGATATGAAGATGAAAAGAGGTTAAAGTTTTTGCTAAAATGAGTATCTAGACTTGAATGTGCTATTTCAGTCCTAAGGGGCTGATAATGAAACATTAGATATAAAATGATTCTTCTCTGATAAGTATAATTAATTTGAAGGGATCATTTGAAGTAAATCAGAATAAGCCTGGCATTTTTGTTTTATTATTATTTAACCCATTTTGAGCTTGTGTCAAATCTAAGATCAAAATTCTTAAAACTCAGAAATATATTAGCCAATGATATGACATTCTGAGCAATTCTGGAAGACAAACTCAATTAGCAATATTGATAGAAAAAGTAGGGAACTGAGGTATAAGGTTTTACTTTTCTTTTTCCCATATTTTTCCTTGATAGCATGCAGGTTTTGCAACAGAACATGAGGGGTTTTTTCTCAGTAAAAACAAAGGTACGAAATCATGAGCAAATTATGGTAGCAGACAACTCTGCTACTAGTAACATGCTGGGTCATCTCTGCCCATCTACTCTTGAGAAACGAATGCTATGACAACTTTAAGTCTTTAAATAAAAGTCAGCATAGTGTTCATAAATGCATAGGGCATAGAAAAAATGGTGAAAAATCATATATCAATTACTAAACAATATCTATGAATAAGAATTTCAGAGCTTTCATGTACCAAATTCTGTATCCTGCTAGAAGAATGGCACCATCTGGTGGATCCTCTCTTTGGAAAATTTCTAATGGAAGTTGCAGTCATAATTTAGAGGCTGTAAAAATGAGTATTTTGGAAGAAGTGGTAAAAATTACATAAGAGGAGAAAAAAGTTAACATTGACTAACAATATAGCTGTCAAGATAGTCCATTTTGGAAGCTTACAGTTATTGCTGACACAATAAATTCTATGTGAATGTGTCTACATGATACCTTGCTACTGCATGATCATTTGAGAAAAAAGTTTGGGAGCCATTGCTTTCTGAAAATTAAGATGCATATGATCCTCATTATACTGTGGAGGAAAATATTCCAGAAGACTTTCCAAAAAATGTGTCTTTATCCTAAATAAACAAATTATGTTCATGGTAATGTAAAAGAATAAGTACAGCCAAGCAGGATTTTCCTTTGTGTGACCACAACCACAACTGATGTGTGCTTATGAGTTTTCAGTGAAAACATATTTAGGGTTACTTAAGGACAGTAATTTGTTGCTGCAAAATTCAGTCACTGCCTTAATAATTTTGAGTGGAAAATTGAGAACTTATTGCTTTCAGATGCTGGAAGTTTTAGCACTTCTTCCTGCAGCTGCATTGTGTACTTGCAAATGCACGTGTTTCACCCTATCTGAGGAATTTCAGAGTTAAAAGAAGAGAAAAAACCAAAAAAAGTTATTCTGCTACAGGAATAAGGACTCTTCAACTGGACTACAGTATCATCCTATGTATATTCAGAATGATCTCATTTGCCATAGGTCTCTAATAGTTAATAAAACAAGAATGGATGCTAAAAGCAACTGCTGTCTTATGCCTGAGGCTTGTTACTAATTTTATCACTCTAATTTGGATCTTATTTCAGGGTTCAGTGAAGTTGGCAAATGTGATTGCGGCTCTTGGGGAAGAAAATTATATAAAAAAATGTTTAGATTTAGGACATAAATAATAACTTAAAAGCCCTTTTTTGTTGTTGTTTTTGTTCCCTCTAGCACCCAGGATGCACTTACAGGCTGAGGTACATTTCTAAAAACTTTTGACAGTATTCTGAGTCAGATACAACTGAATTTAGTAAAAGAACCCTGACTGCCATGTTTTTGAAAGTGCAGGAAATCTTCAAGTTGAACTCATAAGGTAGAGAAGAGATTCCTGTAAAAAGCAAACACACTTAAATCTTTTAGATTCTAAACAGGGTTTTTTTAGAAAAAGTTGTTGTGTTTAAAGTTGCTTCTCAGAGGCACATCACTTTGCAAAAGCGACCAAAATATTTTGAAATAGAGTTTCTCCTATGTGTTAATAATGAGATGTATCTGTGACAGATGACAGAATGTTTTGTATTTTAAGAGTTCCCACAGAGTTCAGTCATGCATTTTGGGTACAGAATGTATTGTCTGCATAGTCAGTTATTTGAAGAAAGGAATGTTACCAGAATCATTCAAGCAATGTTTGGAGTCAATATTTCCACCAGAAGGGCTGTTCAGAATCAATCAATAGCTCACAAAATCCACTTTGAAAATTTTAATTATAATCCTATTTCTCTGGAGTATCAACATGTCAGGATACATCTGGTTTTATCTAGGGTGGTAGAGCTAGCTGGATTTCAAATTTCAAAACAGCAGTGATTTCTAAATGTATGTGCTTTTGCACATGTAATGAGAGCTTTGTTGCTAATATTTGAAAGTCCAGTCTCACTCTTCCCAAACAGGGCTTTATGGTGGGAAGTGCCGAACACCTCGAGCCGAAACATTCCTAATTAGGAAAAAGATAAGAAGCATGGATACATTTTGCCAGCAGATACACTCTTTGACTTGATATGAGAACCTTGTTGTTTGCCAGTCATGGCTAAGAGAAAAGTTTTGAGAATGGAGCTCTGGGCTTTAGATATACCTCTGGCATAAAGGGAAGAGTGGCACATATGTGAATACAGCCTTTAATATCATCTGGAATAACCCCAGGACCACTGGCTAACTTGTCACCAGATCTGACATTATTCCAGTTTGCAGTTTTTCAGTCACAACCCACGCAGTAAATAACACAGATTATCCCATGAGGATTCAGGCATTTATTTTTAGATACAGGATGAATGAAGATTTAATTGATAAACAAAGGCTATCTGCATTTTGGCATGGGCAGGTATATTAACTTTTCGTGTTGAGATTGAAATCCGGAGTGCCTGAAGTTCAATAGTGGAACTTCAGTGCCCACAATTAGGACACACTGATGAAAACAGTACTAAATTTAAAATTGAGTAATCTTAGAGTAATAGTCTTCTGTAAGCAGAGGATGAGGAGGTTTTGTCCCATACTTCAAACCTCCCTTCTCCCCATATCCTCCATTATGTTTCTTACTTTCCACAGTAGTAGTTCATTCTGGAATCACAACACCGCTTTGAATCTCTCTTAAGAGATTAAAACTGAGTCACAAAGGACAAGAGTGTTACTAAAGGCTTTTTTGTTTTAGTGAAGAGTTCATTTACTTAAAAGTTCAGTTCCAGATATCTTGAAACTCTTTAGCAGTTAGCTGATTACACACACAAAAAATATTCTGGGAAAGGTTTTAATGTTATAGTCCAATTTATGGAGAAAATTCACCTTTCTGTTTCTCTGCTTGCAGTGGTCTTATTCTAATTATTGTAGGTAAAAGCCTGCTTTTCAGGCTCACTTGTTAATATTGTTCTATGTTGCTAAAAACACTTAGATTTTCATTGATCAGGAGTGGTCATCCAGAAGAAACTGAGAAGGAGCAAGTAAAAGAAAGAGTGACATTTCATGAGAGTCAGGAATCTGTCTTAGAAAAAAAGGCAGACAAACTTGTGAATAATTAAATATATAACGTAAAATTTAAAAGCAGTCACACGTATGAATTTTTCCAGAAAGGTGAGCCGTGCAAATTTGAACTTCCTCAGGCCAAAAAGGCAGCTGATTTGAGAACTCCCACAACATACGTGTTTCTTCTACTCATCATGCCATCCTGGAAACAAAGGCTCTCTTGCTTTTGCCTGCTTAGCATACTCAAAACTTAAATATTTTGCATGTATTGGAATACTTTAAGTTCACTTAAAATCATAGTTTTGCTGAGGTTTTTTTATTTGTTCCGTAAGCCACACTTTATCTTTCAGTTTTTAACAAGGCAAACAAGCAGAAAGAAAATCAGGTATTTGCAAAGCCGTAAGTTACAAGATCCCTTCCAAAATATCAGAAAGTATTGACAAAGTAAGCAATATTTTGTAATTCTATCAGCTCTTGAGGTTATCATTTGACTGCTTCTTGACTGTAGTCCGTAATTCTTTCAAAGATATGACTTCAAGGAATTTGAAGAATGCCATATGCTGCTTTATGTGTCTTAGATTGGGATAGTCTGGTGTTCTGCCCAGTGCTACATTTCCAAATTATGTATATTAGGATGTCATGACCGGTGATGTATAGAAGACCTCTCTACTATCCCCTTGCTATGGAGCACCAAAAATCTCCGTGCATTGAACTGTCTTGGAACAACATCCACCAGTGTAAGAGCGGAGGCTTGTGTCATGGAGAATCTGCTAAACAGTGAAATACTTTGTTGATCTACAGTCTGGTATAGAAGTAAGAACAGACAAGATCTCCCTGTTCCAGTTTCCTGCTTAGGTCACAGTCTTTCCTGATGCTCAGTAAGGCAGAAAAGAGTGAAAAACATGTTTCTGTAACCTTTTGGTGAAGTACATCCTCCTATTTATGGCTTCCCTACTATGGGAAGTGCATTCCTCCAGTAAAACACTGACGTTTTCTTTGGCTTATTGAGTTTTTCTTAAGAAAACTGGTTGTAAGTCCCTAGTCTGACAGCACACAGTCCAGATATTTGCCTGCTGTGAAGGACACTTGAGGTATTGTTTAATAGTACTGTATTGTCAAAGCATTATACTGATTCAAATTATGAAGTAAATTCAAAATTGGATTTACTGTTCGGATCAATAGCAAATCAGACTGGTACACTAGAGGGTTGTAATATGATTTCAGAAAAAAAAAAAAGAGAATGCAGACACTTGAAAAGAAGGGAGTTGTCACAATAATATAAGATATTTGAGACAGAAGAGTCACGCTTACAGCTGGTTTCAAGTGGGTTTGTTTGAAACTTTTTCCATATGTTTAATATGACCTTATGATTTGAATTTCTTCTCCCTCCTAATCACTAAAATATTCTCTTTTCAGTGCTATTAAATTGGCTAAATATGTATCACAGTGTTAGCATAACATTTTCTATCTTCATTTGAAACCTTATATAATTTTGCTAATGAAGTTGCAACTGTTCCTTATGTGAAATAATAATGATACCTGTGTATTGTTATGGTATGTCTAAAAGCTCCAAGAAATATTGGACAAGTATTACTCCTGATGCTGTACAAAGAATAAAGGCTATGTATGTCATATTAAACAG
Organism: Coracopsis vasa; assembly: GCA_026283785.1. Lineage (NCBI taxonomy): Eukaryota > Metazoa > Chordata > Aves > Psittaciformes > Psittacidae > Coracopsis > Coracopsis vasa. The sequence goes on from JANHGB010077164.1 coordinate 7,750, forward strand.
TAGTATGATGCAATAGAAACAGTTCTGTGTGATGAAGCAGTGAGTGCTGAGAAATTGACATCCAGAGTATATCTACTCTCATGGTTTGAAAATAAACTCTCATTTGACCTCTTGGACTAAAAACCTACCCATTAACAGCTGCGCTGAACCAAGGGCACACCTACAGTATATCTTCCAGTTTAGCTTCACCCCAAAATAATCCAGTTTGCACACTTAAAGAGTGCTTCACATATTTACCAGAGCATAGTAATTAGGGACAATTGAAAGATTTACTTCAAAAGTGTACCACTTAACCAAACTAAAGCGTTTAACACAGAGGCACTTCTATCTTAGCCGTAAAAGCAAGAACATAGTAATATTCCAAGGGGAGGGATAATACAGTGCATGGAATCACAAAGCTAGGGTTAGAAGGGATCTCAAATTCACTTAATGCATTTCCATAAGGATCAACCACATATGTGTCATGCCTAACGAATTACTAATCTGTTCTCAAGAGCTTCCAAAGATACTGACACTTCAATCCCTCTATTAAAATAATAAAAGAAAATTAATCGTGTGCTTACCGTTAGCATTTATGTCTCTGCTTGAAGTCTGACCATCTTACCCTGAATGCCTGCACTATTTCCTGTTGCCACCTGTTTGTTCTGTATCTCTCTCAGGAGTTTCTTCTGCAAGGATGATTCAGCTGCATGTGCAAAGTCCACTAAACTGCTGTGAATTATTAGGGAAATCTGAAGGTCACCACATTTTGTACCCTTATAAGTGGCTGGATCATTCTTACAAGAGGGATGCGATTTCTGAAAGGGAACAGAAAGCCCACCTGAGGAGAAGAGTCACCACAGTCAGCCCTGTGCAAGCTGTCTCCATTCATCCATGAAAAACCTCTGTCTCCCTTGCTGTATGTTCAGTTCATTACTTCTTACCCTGTTCGTGTGGAAAAGGAAATCAATTTCTTAGCTTTGTTTTAGGAAGGCCCAACTATTGTGGTAAAAGGTAAGAGATGTTTGGAGAGGATATGATGGCCTGTGTTTCAGGGTTTAAATCAATCACTGCTAGGAGTCAAACTAGGGCCATGTTATCCTGACTGTTTTCAAATGATGGAGTTCTTCCTGCCTTTTTTTTCTGAAATATCATTTGTGATGGACAATGAGCCTGAGGTCACTTGGAGTAAGAAAGCCTTTTTTACCATTTTTCTTATTCTTGAAAATGACTTTGCCCAAGAGGAACATTTTTCAGGCCTAGGGACATCCCTCCTGTTCTGAAGCCCCTATAGTCAGAACCCTGTCATAGGTATCTGGGGTTACTGTTTCCTACTACCATTGAAGGTTAGTGTAGTTGAGTGTTGATGTAGGAAGCTGTGTAGAATAGTATAGTAATTATGAATTAAGACAATGCGTCAGATGACATTTTAAATTTTAATGCAAATGTATAGAGTTAAGTTATGTGGATTCTTCAGTGCTTTGATCTTGAAGTAGCAGGAAAGTCTTCAAAGCAATATTCTGATTGAATAATTAAAAAAAAATCATCTTTCACAGAGTAGCACATTGCATACTAGATTGTGTAAAGTCACTGTTGTATTCTGAGATTATTTTTGCATGCTATTATGTCTCTGCCTAATCCAAGTTTGCCCTCAGAAGATTTGTAGATTTTAAGTAGGATAAAAGATGTAAAGGTAATACAAAAAAACATGAAGGACAAAGCGTTCATGAAGACTGCTCTGCATCCTTCTTGAGAGATTTAGCCACAACAGTGTAAGTAGGTAAGAAGAAATTTGATGAAGGAAAAAAAAACTTTGAACATGCTCAGCTATCAACTTTTCCAAATCTCTTCCTTGAAATGTTACCAGATTAATACCAAATTTAGTTACTGAAATTTGTTTACTAATATTTTATCCCAAGTGCATTATTCTATTAGAATATAACTGGCCCAAAACATTTTGAGAAACTTCTTTCTGTTATTCAAGACTAAAATGATTTTTTCACCAAATTCTGGCATAAGAATGAACTTTACTCAGGTAAAGATGCCTGGGTCAACATAGAATTAAATTATTTCTTATCAGGTCCAGCATCTGGTAAAAATAAATGAAACAAACCAGCCTCCATATACCACTCGAACATCTACTGAGAATCAAAACAAAGTTCTTTTAACTGGCATTCAGTATGGATGACATTTATTTCACATTAATTTTTCTTTCTATTTCTTCTATAAAGCTCAGGTTTTATTATTACTACATTCTGAATAAATCATTTGACATTTGAAGAACTGATGTGTGAAGCTCCAGCTCATGAGAACTTCAATGAGTGAAATAATAGAAATGCACTAAGACGTATTTTCTCCTGAATTCTTTGTGCGATGTCCATGTATTTTTTTTGGGGGGGAGGAGGTGGGGTGGAGAATGTGTTGCAATTTCAAGACCTTTGGCACACCTCTAAGAACCTCCAGGAACTCTTACACAAGAAAAGTGAAATTTGTTCCCTGAATTGCTTAAAAATGCTTCTTTCTTTGGTACCCTTTCATCTGGCACTAGAAGGATGGTATGTTGTTGAAAGACATGTAGCTGATATTACTAAGTGCTGTACAGCTAAACATCATGACAACCATCAAGTTTCATTAGCATTCAAAAGCTAGGAATCAGTTCTAGTATATCACTTTCCTCATTCAAATTGAGCTTAATATTTAGCCTTTTCTTTGAACATTTACATCTGAAAAAATATTTTGATAACACTGAGACCACTTTACAGATTAACAAATGAATCCTTGTGTATTAGTAAATAGTTCCTTGTGCTATTATTCCGGGCTTGAGTTTTTTCCTTAAACCCATTAGATTTCAGTATATCAGGTATAGCTAACATCTATTATTTTACAATTCCATTGAAGAATATATTTACTTCCCAGGGCACATCTAATTTCACGCAGTGTTTTTGGCAAAGTTCTCTGATTCAGACATAGCATTTGATAGCAAAAAGGTTCTTGTAATGCAACTTACACCACCTCCCTGTAAAACAAACTAAACAACAAAAGCATGCTTTAATCAGCACAGAGACATCTACAGTAGGGTTACTGCCACTATAACTATTGTGAATAGATGGTGTACTGGTTGCTTTTATCTCACACATCATAGCCATCATGAGTATACTGGTAAAATCAAGTCCCTGTTGACTCATGGCCTGAAAAGTTATCAAGTTGTCAAGGTGATAAAAGCAAAAGCTAAGTTTTTCTATTTGCTAAATTTCATATATGTGAGAGGAACCTCTGTCATATTGGTAAGAGGAAAACAATCCAGACTTAAAAACAGAAAGGAAAAACCACTCTCAAGAGGTATATATCTCAAATGGATGGCTATTAAGCTTAGTATTTGCTAATTGGTTCTTGTGCTGCCCTCCTTGTGCATTATTTCCAGCAGTTGCTTTACCAGGCTACTCCTTCATGTGTGTATTGGGTATAGACTATTAGCTGCTATTTCAAGCTCCTCTTTTTCTTCAGAACTGCAACCTCTGTAAACATTATCACAGCCTTGGGACTGTGTAAGCAGCTGGCTGTCTTTATAAATAAATAAATAGCCTAAATTAATAAAAATAAATAAATACTCAATTCTAAAAGAGTCATTATTAGCTTAGCCAGATTGTGTGCCCTTAGTGGCTTAACTCTGGCTGACCCCAACAGATGAGGGTAGAAAAAAAAAGGAAAAGAAAATAATTGCTTTGCTGATTTTCAAGCTAAATAATTATCTTAAAAACCCACAGCTGTAGGCTTCCCCTGTTTACTGTCATCATCCATCAGGGAGACAGGGATGGTCAGGAGAAAGGGATGTATTAATCTGGAGAAAGACTTCGAGAGACAAAAACAGTGTGAGCAATAAAATGAGCCGACTCTTTCTAAAAGCCTAGTTCTACTTTATAAAGCATCTATGGCATAAGGAAGAAGAAACAAATAAATCTTTCTTCTTCACAATGCTATGTCTTCCAATTTGCCAGGAGACAAAAAAGTCAACACTTAAAGTACTGTTTTCCAGATGAAATCAGAGTGTGTAGTTCAGCTTAACAAAGCTTCCATAGTCCCTGAATCGTTGCCACTGTAAATCAAATGTTTTTCTAGAAATATTAGAAATATGTTTGTTTATGCATAAAATGCTAAAACTTGCAACAGCTGCTTTTAGCTACGAGTGCAGCAAGAGTATTAGCAAAAAGCTGCCATTTTTCATCAATTACAACAGGGAATGGCAGTATTGATTTTGTGGACATGGCTGCTTCTGGCAGCTGAGAGAAAAATATATAAGTTCAATGTGATGTCTGGAATGCAAAACAGTAGAAAGGTGTACTTCCTCGACTGTGGCTAGTATTCAAGGTGTTGATGGAGCCAGCAAGCTTGTGTTATTATCAGGGCTGCACAGCCATGAATAAATAAACTGAAAACTGGCTTTTCCAGATAAAATATGCCTTCCTTACGTTACTTTTGTGGGAGTCAGCTTCAGGAGTATATCTTCAAAACATATTGTAGGTAATTTCTTCTATAAAAGATAAGCCCCAAAAGCGCAACGTCAGCATCTCTTTACAGACGCACATGTTCTTCCAGTATTGGAGCTTTGCTAAAACTGCTAGTGCAGGTCAGGAGAATATTTACTGAGATGGGGGATGTCCTGATCTGAATTGCAATATAGTGCTTCAGTGAATCATAAATTCACTTTTCCCTTTTTTTTCCCCCTCATAAAGCAAACAAACAAAAAACAACGTCAAAACAATTAAAAACAAACAACCAAACAACAACAAAACACAAACAAACAAACAAAAACCAAAAGCAAAAACCCAAACAACCAAAACCAAACACGAGACTAAGGTAGGTGTTGATTAGGTTTTTACTTGCATTCTAAAAAGAGGATGGATATTGTTTGGGTTGCCAAAGTGCTATTCTTGCTATTGTTTATGAAGAATATTGTGCCAAGTAGTGAGTTTCTATGCCAGCAACTATGCCCTTCCTTCCTCCTGCCTATGTAAAAAATGATTGCACGACAGTCTGATGACTTTTGAAGGTCCCTTCCAGCCTGAACTATTCTATGGTTCTATGGTTTCTCTCAAAAGTACTAGGCACCAACAACTCCCAGCAAAGTGACAAAACCACACAATTATACATGTGGTAGGTTTGTGCACAGCAAGATGATGACAGCTCTTTTAACTCTGCAAGAAAACCATCTTGGGACAGGGGGAAACAAAAGGAAAAGAATAAGAGAGCTTATGACAGAATATCTGCTATCCGATCTTTACTCAGTACTCATGAGTAGATGCAACTGCCTTGATAGTCCATTATAAAAAGTAAATTCTATACATATTCACATACAACCTCCCATATGGAAAAAAAAGATGAACAAGACAAAAGCTAAAATCACAGTTCTGGACTTCAAAAGAAGTGACCTGAGCTTGTTCAGGAATCTTCTTGGCAGGATCCTATAGGAGCATCCTAAGAGATTGTGAGATCTCTCTCATTGGAGATATTTACAATTTGTATGGACAAGGGCCTGAGCAACCTGCTGTGACTGAACACACAGTGTTCACACAGTGATCTACACACAGTGGAGACAGGCTTCAGCCAGACTCTGAGGAACACTTACAACATAATAAAGTCCTGCTCCTCTCACTTCAGCGTCTCTTCTCTTCTCAATTACCCCCAAACCTTACTGCTCCCATCCAGCCCTCTCTTGCCTCTTCAAAGCCTCAAAGCAGGTTCTTCTCAGAAGACCTGGAAGTCAAATCCTTATTTCATAAACATTCTCATTACGGTATAAACTCAGGCTTCCTGTAGTTCCCTCCAGTCATTCTAATATAAACTGTGAGACTTTTTTAGTGCTATTTAGTCAGTTTGGCCAATGAGTTAGAGATCTTGGGCCCCATTCTATTTACAATTATTGCTGGATTGCGTTTGGACTTCAGGCAGGTAAAATTCAGGCCAGTATGCTGTGATTAAAATGACCATTTACAATATGTTAGTCTTCTATACTGTCTGTATTCATTTAAAGAAAATAAAATCTTCATTAAAGTTCTGTACCATTTCCTTGAGCTGTGTGAATGGTTTAGCATTTTTTTCTTTTCTTTCTAAACCATAAAAAACAGCTAAAGTACATAATTCTGTTCTTCTGCATTTTGTAATGCCTTACATCAAACATTTGTTGATTGCATATCAGAAATTAAAAATATAAGTCTTTTTAAATACTGACTATCATATAAGGTATTTCCAAATAACAAAAAAAATTTGTATTTTTTTGTTCATTGGATTCCGTCATGTAGTAATGTAAGTACATGTTTTAATTAAAATGTCATGAGCTATAGTAAATGTGATCTTCCATCACTACCTTTGTGCATTAAAGATTTATAGCTGTAGAACCCTGTATTATTGCCTGGAAAAAAGAATTAGATTTTAGAGCCTACTTTTAAAAATATATTGGTTTTATGTTTTGCAATAAAATAGAAAGCTTGTTAGATACAATGAGCAATGCTTGAAAATATTGAAATGATGAGAAACCAATTTCATAAAACCTTTTTAGAACATTAGGTATGTATTTAAGTTAGTAAAAGACTGGAGGCACATTAATATATGCCTGACCTCTTATAAAAATATAAGCTTTACATATTATCTGGTAGTTGTGAAAGATCTGACAGATGAATTAATAGAGTTGAAATTGCTGTCACTGTGAAATGGATTATTTTTCATATTCAGTGCTTGCTATATATCAGGCTAAAATTACTTTGAATGTCTGCCTTTATAAAACTTATTTTATAAATCAACATTTCTCCCTTCTTTTCTGTAATAAGGTTGAATTACCTGGAGCATATACCTGAGTGGCCTAATGTTTTTAGGCTGCTAATAATCAGTACGTGCAGGGACCATCAGGCTTCCTTCACCTTTCAGTGTCACATTTTTCTGTGAGAACTTAGCTGTAGATACAGATCCAGCTGTGGTGTTTCACATATCTTCCTCTGCATCACTGGCACAAGCAGACTAGTGCTACCAGGTGGCCTATGCCCAGGCCATGGCTGCAGAGTGATCTGCAGATGCCTGGCGTGAATGTAGGTGGCTACATGGTAAAAGTCTAATAATAGGTGACATGAACTCCGCCATAAGTGTCATCATGAAAGCACTAATTCTGGCTCACGCTCTTTCATCAGATCTTTGTGTTGGTAAAAATTTTCTTCTGCTGGTGATACAGCAGGAGCTGCTAGCTAGTCACAGCACTTTTGGAAAGTAGGGGAGCTGGTCACTGCTCTGAAAATGAAAATGGCTGCTTTTAAGCTGTTGTTGCTATGGGGTTGAGATACAAATGATGGAATAGGGAATGAGCTCCAAAATCCATTCCCAGACACAGAAACTTTGCTTTGAATATGCAAAATGAGATAAACATGTTTACTGCTGTATCTGTTGCTTCAGTCTCCTGAAACACTGTATGGATTAAATTTATGAAAAATTACCAGCTTTCTTATTAAAAATACACCCAATAACACATTCAGCACCTTACATGGCATCTTAAATATATGCGAATAATTACACCATAACAAGAAAAATTAAGGTTGCTTGAATATCTGAGTTTGGCATTTCTTACCTAAGCCTGTTTGAACTCAAGAGAAGCTTATTAATATACTGTCAGTAGTTCTCAGTTTGTGCTAATTTAGTATACATTGTAAATTTTCTCATGTTCTGAAGTGTTGCCAATCCATGCATTCAGTCATAAATCATAGAATCATAGACTGGTTTGGATTGGAAGAGACCTTAAAGGGATCATGTAGTTGCAGCTCTGCTGCTATAGGCCAGATTGCTCAAAGTCCCATCCAGCCTGGACTTGAACACTTCGAGGAATGGGGCAGTCACAGCTTCTCTGGGCAACCTGTTCCAGTGCGTCACCAACCTTACAGTAAAGAATTTTTTCCTTACATCTAAGCTAAATTGATCCTCTTCTAGTTTAAAGCCATTCCCACATGCCCTTGTAAAAAGCCCCTCTCCGGATTCCTTTTAGGTCCCCTTTAGCTACTGGAAGGCTGCTATGAGGTATCCCCGGAGCCTTCTCTTCTCCAGGCTGAACACCCCCAGCGCTGTCAGCCTGTCTGCGTAGGATAGGTGCTCCAGCCCTCTGATCATCTCTATGGCCCTACTCTGATCTCAGTCAAGCAGGTCCATTAGTACTCAGAAGACAAACTAAAATCAGCTCCCTTAAGTAGCAACTGAGCAACCAGTTGTCTGACTAGGAGCCCTAGTCCAAGGAGATACTTGGGAATATTTGACAGCACCACCTTTTCTTTTTTTTGGCAGAAGTGCAGGTTATTGTCTTAAACCAGTCCTGAAGTAGCACACTTGTCAGCCAGAGCACACAGTCACACAGCTCCCGTTCAGGTCTCAGCACCTGGGAGTCTGATGCTTTGCTCCACCACTTCGGAAGGGAGCAAAACTCACCAGCGTAAGGTCAGAACAGTGGAATGCTGAACAATTTTGTAAGGAGGAAAGAAGGCAGCAAATACGTTAAAATGTAGCATTTATTTTTGGTGGAAAAAGCAGCGTGATTTTTTTTTAAAAAAGACTGAATTTTTCTCAAAAAAAAAAAGAGATCTTGCTTTTTCTTCCATAATGCTAAGGGCCCACAGGTGTCATTTATGTGAATGTACATTTTTTGGGGGGTAGAGAAGGAAAAATTTGAAAGCTACCATTTCCTCCTTCATCTTTATCACCGGAGTAGAACTAAATTCTTGCTGTGGTTCCCTGAATTTCTGGAGCAGAAAATGGGGCTGAAAGTGAAGATCCTATTGCAAAGATATTCCTTATGAACAGGGACAGATAAAAGCCATGAAATGCTCTACAGGTATTAGATAGCTTCTGTCTATCACTCCAGTAAGAAAGCGCATTCCTCCAGCTGGGCTTGCATAAGCTATTTAATGTATAGCCAGTTATGGTTATGTGTTCTGTAAGGAATGGCAGAAGTGTTTAAGTAGGCGCTGCTTCCACTACTGTTACACTGAACCTGGACTTCTGTCTTTTCTAACCCATACCATTCTTCACCCTTCACATGAGAAAGTCAAGAAAGTAACCTGTTAGTTTTTTAGTTAACAGAATCTGTATTAGTGGTTTATTTTAATTCATTTATTCTTTGCTAATCTTTTCTTTCTTTTAGAAGTTTATTTTAATGAAACTTGCCCTCAGCTTAAAAATGTGATCAGCTTATTGACTTTAAAAAGTTATTGTTAGTCAAATTGCACTTATATTTCTGTGTCTTCTTCAGAAGATAGAAAGAATATCTCCTGAAGATTGGGGGGCAGTGAGAGGGGGTGAAGAGGGACTGAAAAAAAAAATCTTCCAAACAGCCAAACATCTGCCTTTGCTATCAGTTACTTTCCTGTCTATGTCATAGGACCTTTCACATGGAGCATGTCTCAATGAGGCACTCCCAGAAATAAACTTTGGCAAGTCCGTTAAGGTTAATTTTAGATTGTGAACATCCTTTGAAACTTGCCAGTTTTCATTGCATAAAAGTAGGAGTCTGGAAGTGCTTGCAGTACATGTTGTATATTCTTGAAAAAGTGTCAGATGATCTCGAAATGCAGAACATTCCTTAAAACAAAAACAGTGGGGATAACCCTCCTCCCTGTGCAGCTTCTCATTTAGGTCATGCGAATTCCAGCATTCGTTTGCACAAAAAATCATAGGAAGCTTAATTCTTCAAAGCTGATGGGAAAACCTATATATGTGGCTGTTTGTTTTGCTGAAGACTATAGTTTGAGTAAAATTTTCATTATGGGGCAGGGAGGAGATGCAGGTAAATTGCTTAGCAACCCGTAAGAAGGACAAGACATTTCTGCAAGACTGTTGCCATTTACAGTGAATTTTCTGTCTTTATGTGCATTTATTTTGCTCGGTCGGTCCACTTTAAGTCAGAATATAAAGCAAACTGCATCAGGTCTGGTCTATAACCGTGGCTGAAAATAGTGTGTCATGGTGAGGTTCTTCTTCCACAGTACTTCTGTTTCCTACTGAACGGTATTGGAAAGGCAAAAAGACCCAAGTCTGCAATGGAATGTGAATTCCACCTTTTACCAGACTGCTAAAGTAGTTTCTTAAAGTACTTACAAATTGGTCCACTTGCAGATTCAGAAGTTTTTGACCAAAAACTTGTTCTAAATGCAACCCACATACTTTGTATTCTCAGTTGTCTACTTTTTCACAAAACTGTGAGATATACTTCTTTTCAAATTCCAGTATTTCGCTTCTCCAGAGCTCACCATATATGTGTTGGGTAAAGGTTTTTGTAAATAATGCATGCATCATAAATTGTTCATAGTGTCTTCTGATGGTGGGCTGCTTTCCCTTTCCTTCCCATTATGCCTTGGCTGTTACCTAGGTGGTTGCTATTGCTAGCATGGAGATGAAGAATCAACTGGTTTATTCTCACCTTGTTTCCAGTGGAACAAGAATTGCAACAGAATTCACTAGCACCACGTATTCCAAATGTGTCTGAAATATCCCTGATCACTGCTCCATACTGAAAATGTGATTACCTGTGTTTCTTTGCAGGAGCATATGTGCTTCAAGTAAAGGCGACAGATGCTGATGATCCCACTTATGGAAACAGTGCTAGAGTGGTTTACAGCATTCTTCAGGGGCAACCATATTTCTCAATTGATCCAAAGACAGGTAAATAGTTTATCTGCAGCAGTGGAAATTTTAAACTTTTGATTTTGATTCATGTGGGCAGTATCAGTGAATTAATATGTAATGGGCTGATATGGCCAGAAGCCAGTAGAGTAACTTTGCACGTCATTCAGTTTGAATAATTGACTAGTTTTTGAATGAATTACAATCTGTTGTAGAAACAAAAGAAACGCGCTCCTCTAATCAGTCCTGGAATATCAAAAATATGTATACATTGAATACTTTTTTTTTCATATATTCTACCATTTCTGTATAGCTAAAGCTGTGTATGTTACATGCATCCTATTTTGGTTTTTTTCCTGACGATTGAGTGTCTGCATTTTTTCTATTTTTGCTTGCTGAACTTATAGTCAGAAATTCTCTGCAATGACTGTTCTTCTATATGAAGCTCATTTGATACTGAAACAGCTAACCATCTCCTACCCTCATCTTTTCCTGGGGTGTGGTTGTTTGTTTGAAATTACTGGATGTGTGGGCAGAAAAGGATAATACATTTAAAGAGACTAAGGTATTTGGGAGGTTGGTAGACATGTTAACTAGGTATCTTGTCCTGTATTTCCAAATGTCACTCTTGTTCATATATTTAGTAATTCATTTAAGGAGCCAATAACCTACATGGTGAATGCCATGCATTGTGTCATCCTGCTTTGTTACAGGAAGAGTTGTCCATATGCCCCTTCCAGCAAATAGTTTTTTCCTTCCAGTGAAGCTGTACTTGAATGTCAGATTGTGTGTTAAAGAGCCTTGATACCTGATAAAGCAGTAGCTTTCCAGTGAGAGCCTCACAAGGCTGTTAGTGCATTATCTCCAATGGGCACATTGCTTTGTCCCATACTTAGCAGAAGATCGTATTGCAATTGGCAGTGAGAGATTTTACTTTTCAAACTGGAATGGGACTTCTTCAAGTGTCTGGGGGAATAAAAGGATTTGCCTTTATACTTATTTTTTTATTTCAGTTTTGTAAAGAATGAGGAGGAATTCAATGACAAGAAAAACTGGAGCCACAACTGCAGTTCTAGTACAGATTTCCCAAAGAGAAAAAGAAAAAAAAGTTATTAGTACTTGAAGAAGAACTCTTTTTTTCCTGTGGCACTTTAATTGCTGTATCATATCATGAGTTACTCCTGGGGAGAATCCAACTGGACACAAGAGGAAAATTTTTCACAGTAAGAACAATCAGCCATTGGAACAGTCTCCTCAGGGAAATAGTGGATTGCCCAATGCTGGACACTTAAAATTCAGCTGGACAGGGTGCTGGAACATTTAGTCTAGGTCATGTTTTGCCTAGAAAGGTTGGACCAGATCAAAGAATCATAGAATGGTTCAGGTTGGAAAGGACCTTAAGAACATCAAGTTCCAAACCCCTTGACAAGGGTAAGGGCACCTTCCACCAGACCAGGTTGCTCAAGGTCCCATCCAGCCAGGCCTTGAACACTCTCACAGTAAAGAATTTCTTCCTTATATCCAACCTAAATTTCCCCTGTTAAAGTTTAAGCCCATTACCCTTTGTCCTATCGCTACAGTCCCTAATGAAGAGTTCCTCTCCAGCATCTTTGTAGGCCCTCTTCAGATACTGGAAGTCTGCTATGAGGTTTCCATGCAGCCTTCTAATATCCAGGCTGAACAGCCCCAATTTTCTCAGCCTGTCTTCATAAGGGAGGTGCTCAAGCCCCCTTACCATCTTCGTGGCCCTCCTCTGAGCTTGCTCCAAATTCTTGAGGTCCCTTCCAATCTGGTATTCTATGATTCTGTGATGATGCTTTCTGAAATTATTCCTGATAGGTTATAAATACTTACTGTGACATGAATCTAGTACACTTAAAATAGTTTTTAACCTTCATGGGTCTGAATGTCACAACTGCCTGTTTACTTCTCTTTACTGACCTCCTAGTTTTTTGTGGTGCTTTGCTGAAAGTGAGCAAACAATGTGGAAGCAGGAGAGTTCGATTTTATTGCTCTTGCAGGACGGTAAAATGCATTACAGTCCCTCCAATGGAACAGCTGTTGGACTTGCACATATTAAGGCCTCAAATATTATATGTAGGGGCTACCTTTTGATGCTATGAAATTGCTCTTCTGATTTCCATGTGAGTTTTCTGTAATACAGAGCACTTTTAAAACAGATAACCTCCCTTATCTTTTCTCTGTATGTCATTCTGCTACTAAAATATCTTTTTGACAAACACTCTATTTTCTGATGTGTTTATTAAGTAAATAATTTTATTTATGGTTAAATGTCTACAATTTTTTCTTGGACTCAGTATTCTAGTCCATATTCTAACCTTGATTATATTCTTGAAATCCAAATTGGCATCAGCAGGAGTATTGATACTAATTTTTATTCAGGAAGTTTTTCCCAGAACTTGGATTTTCTCTTCCACATAAGTGGATCATCTCCTGTTGAATTACGGCTTAATAGCTTTGCAAGACATATCTTCTGTGCCAGGTCTCATATATAGTATTTTCAACTGTCAGTAGCCTCGTCGAGACCAGACTTTCCTGCGTGTTTGCTATTGATGACATTTGCAAAGAGAAAAAGAAAACAAATGAAGCTATTCAGCTCTAGAGCTGAACAATTTTTACTATAAATCTTAAGGCAGAAGGATTTAAAAACACTTGTAACACCAATACATGCACGTAAGGCCTCTACATTATAATAAGCCTTTGGTTTAAATTTTGGATATTTTTTTCATGAAGCTGAAGCTGGAATACCAAAATTTGTAGTACTTTCTTTCCCAGGGATTTTTGCCTCCATTTTTTTGTTTTGTTTTGTTTTGTTTACTGGTTAGATAACTTTAAATCACCTTTGTCCTGCCAATATGAACTGGTGATTTTGGTAGGAATAGTAATTTTCAGGCGGTTTTCTGTGCTTTTGAAATAGCATAGGTAGAAAAGAGAAAATTGCCTATGAACTGCTCGACATGAAAATTATTCTCATAGATTTTTTTTTTCTGGAGACAAAGGGGTTTTTTACACAAAAATATATAGAGTGCCTCTATACTTCCAGGCAGGACTAAGAGGTGAGTGACTGGGAACTTTACTACTAGAGTGAAAGCAAATTCTTCGTTTTCTGAAGACCGTCTGGAATATTTCTGAGAAAACCACTCAGTTGTACCTGAAACAGGTAGAACAATCAGAAAAACTGCATCTGCTGCTCACAACCTGCTATCTGCCCATTTTCAGTTTTTTTCTTCTTACTGTTATTTTGTGTAGCATAACAAGGGAAGTCTAATTCTCATAGCTCTTTTCTCCTCAGAATGGGCATACCAAGGATGTTATAAAATACTGAGGAATATGTAGTCTTCACAATGCTAAAATATGGATTAAGATATTCAAGAGGAAACCTAGTAATGTTCGTCCTATTTACAAAAAGTTTTTTGTTGTTTTGTTTTTTTCATGAATATCACATGAATATGAACAAATTTTTAGTTTTAAAATTCAAGATTTCTGTGCATGCCATGCTGAAGTGAAAAATAATAGTTAATGTTGTTTTTATCTTTATCAGTGTCACAAATGGAGAGAAATTGTTATACAGTTCAATTCAATGGGAATTTTTAATAGGTTCCAGAAATAGCAGATTTAGGTCAAGTTTTTCCTAGACTCTGAGCAAGTACTATAGAGCTAGCAGTTCCTGTTCTTACTTGTTAACACAGCAGCAGTTAGTAGCTATAAAGAAATGACCCTTAAAGTTTGTTTCTTATAATTCCAGACCCATTATATCACCAGGGGGAAAAGACTGCTTTTAAACCCGAGTGGTTTAATACTAGAAAATAATATTTTCTAATTCAATAATTTAGAAGAGAAGCATGCTTCATTTTTTCAAAAAAAAATAATTCCAATTATTTGTCAATTGTGCATGCTGTCTGCACCAGTCTGCACCTAGCCATTTTCTGAAAACTACTGCTGAATATATAGCATTTTGCAATATATTATGCACTTGTAAAATTTTGGCAAGGAAAGAAATGCATTTTCTCCTATACATTTATTTTCGAGAGAAAGGCTTGAGTGTCCAAAGCCTCATAGCTTTTTGTGTTACCAGCTAATCCTATGATCAGTAGTACCCCTCTCACCCTCTGCAAGTCTGTCTTATATCATTTACATTATTAACATATCAGAAGGGACACTATGACATGCCTATTTAGACATCAGCTATCCAAAATCACTGAAGATTAAGATGCATTTGGGTAATGACATACCATGACATTTTAAGGAAACTTTTATGGTTTTCATTGCATCTGCATGCTATATTAAGAAAACTTTCTCAAGTAAAGGAGAGTCTTCTAATAAAGACCTCATTTTGTATAGAAGGGATACTGTCTTGGCCTACAGTAGCTTAATGGCAAGTGACTGTTTGGGAACAATTGAAGATGCAGTCTCTGAAATGCATTGGTGTCTCTTCCTGCATTGCTGCATAACGCAGCATTCTTCAGTCCTGATGTGGCAAACCCGTGCTCACACCATTCACATCCCTAGTGAAAATGCACCATTCTCTCTTTCAGCAGATCATGTATTGATTGAAAAGACACAGCACTCATTTTGAATGGTTGAATAGCTCACAAGCACACTTTTGAAAAGCCTGAGTGATTCACATGTTTCTGTGTGAGCTCCTTTCTTATGAATCTTTTAGGAAGAATTCGATTCTTGGTCCAAGATATCCAGTATTAAAATGTAATAGTAGACAATTACAGCCCTTTGTTTACTTGTTCTTTCTCTTTCCCATTTCTTTTTGTAGGTGTAATAAGAACAGCTTTGCCAAATATGGACAGAGAAGTGAAAGAACAGTACCAAGTTCTAATTCAAGCCAAGGACATGGGAGGACAGCTGGGAGGGCTAGCTGGTACTACCACTGTAAACATTACTCTCACGGATGTCAATGACAACCCACCCAGATTTCCTAAGAGTATGTTGTATTCCAAATGCACTAATTTTAAAATAAGCATGACAGAAAGTATTAATGTGAAAAATTCTTAGAAAAGGAATTGAGATCCAGGAAGAATAGTGTATGATGAAAAAAACTTTAGAATATACTCTTGTTTTTTTAAATAATATAAAGCTCAATTTGAAAGTAAGACTTTTGAAGATTTAAGAGGAAATATATCAGCATTCCACAGGACCAGCCTGAACCTAAGAATTCATTTCATTTACACTTCAGAAATTATATAGTAAATGCTATTTTTGTCAAGAGAAACTGAATGACACCCTTCAAATGATGGAAGGTCATTATAACCTAAGACTTCCAGGTATCAAAGGCAGAACTGGCTCACACTGAGCATTGTTGTTATGATAATCAGGAACAGATTTTTTACACTTCTTGGCCCAGAAGATTGTATCTGCCCTTGAAAACATGTATAGCCTCAAAATAGTGACCATCCAATGAGAATTTATAACATTTCATATCAATTAGTTTAAATGAAGCTTTTTGGAAATATGCTAATTTAAAGTGTTTCATAGTCTGTTTATGATTAGCAGGATTGTCACTTACTGCTCTCCTTAGATTTACAGAAGTTTTGTATATTCTGTCCCTTGGAAATGCAGAGACTAATCAAGCATAAACCTTGATAACTATGCCAAAACAATTAGCTGCTGAAAGGTGTTAGTAAGGCAAATTCATTTTAGAATATTTGTGTAAATTTGCAACAAGACCATGGCTGCTTTTTACTTTGTATCTCTTTTTTTGCACATGAATTGTAATCCATCTTTAAGTATTATAAATGCTTCTTAGGTACCAAACTACACCTGAACTTCATGGATTTCTCTAATATAAGAATTTTTCTTTTCCTCAGCACAAAAATATATTGCATTTCTGCCAGCATGTAAGAATGGCCATGTTGAGACAAAGATCCATCTGGCCCTGCCTTTCTGTCTCTTACATTGATATCTAGAACATATATATAAGAATAGACCAAACAATACTCCAGAACATTTCCTCAGTTTCTAATGATTATTAGCCCAGATAGTGTCCTCATATTTAACAAACATCAATGGATTTTCTTCCAGCAAGTTGCCTATTGCTTTGAAACTTACGTAAAATTTTGAAGTCCACAACATCCTATGTTAATGAGATGCACAGATTAATCATGTATAGCACAACAGCTTCCCCTCTTTTGTTTTGAATCTGTCCCTACACAGAATTCAGAAAGCGTTGCAAAATATGGCCTTTATTTATTTATAAAAACTAATATTTATATAAAACCCCTAATATTTATAAAAACTATTTATTTATTTATTTATAAAAACTGTGTTTGAGTTTTTTTTCAGTACAGGGTATTCTCTGTGAGTCCATTAATCCTGCTTACTGTTTTGCTCCATGCATGTTAGTCATATCCATCATTACCTCCTTTGAGCTCCCTGGAAATCTTTGCAGGAAAAAATGTGTGTTATATTAGTTCCTTCAAGCCTTCTTGTGCCACAGTGGTTTGAAGCAAAATATTGCATATCAGAGTTCACTTATTTCATCCTTCAGGCTCTTGGACATGTAACAGCTAATCCCAATGATTTGTTACTCTTGTGTCTGTTCGTTCCACAACTGCTTCTATATCTAATTTATCCTTCTCATGAGTCCCTCATAAAGAAGGGTGCCAGGACAGAAAAATTCCCCAGCTACTTTACAATGAACACAAAAAAATTCATGAAGTTAAACATTTGTGATCTTACCTTCTCTGAGCACTTCTGTATCTCAATTTTGGGTTGGCTTTACACAGTCCCCCTCAGGCTTTTGCTTCCAAATGTCTTTGAAAGACAATTATCATTAGCTTGTTTGCCAGAGATTTATTCAAACGCCTTTTTTGTCTTCTTTACTTGTGGTTTTATAGATAAAGCAAATTTTATGGTTCTTTCTAATGTCCTCCCTGAGACACAACTTAATCTCCTTGAAAGATGTGTTCTTGCTTTTATTAACTATGTTTACCCATTTAGACATGTTTTTTAATGGGTGCTGTGCATTTGCCATGGCCCTTCAAAATGGGGTCCCTAGCTAGTATCCCCACCACTGACAGTGGTTTAACTGTCTCAGCTGTCACATTCAGATTTTCTATAGTACTATCCCTAGGTTATATTGATTTTTAAATATTTTTTTTCTTTGTTGGCTTTTACTGCTCCTGAACAGATATTGCATTTAAGCTCATTATTATTGCTTTAAAATTTACAAGAACTAATGAACTTTTCCTGGCTAGCTACTGTTAGTACTGTTCTCTTCTCTAGGTTTGACTTAGAGCTTCCTTTAAGAACCAGTTATTCCTTCACTGATAAGACTTACTTTGTCCTTACTGTGTATTTTGCTCCTTGCTACTGTGCTGCCGGACTCTTCTCTCCCACAGATTTCAAACATACCTATCATGCTGATATTCTTGTGTAGCATTAGGCATTAAAGCTACCCATACTAGTTCAAATTTTAACCCTTGGCTTTATATTGTGGCTTGCTTTCTGGTCTTTACAGGACCCTAGTTTGATTCTGTATGATCTACTGCTTCTGCATTTCCTGCTGGACTACCATCATCTTCAGAGAAGGAATGCAGAATTCTGGTGACTGCATCCTTTATCTGAACTGTGTGCTTTTACATATTTTTCAGTTGTATGCTTTTCAACACCTGAAAATTTTCCTGAATTTTTATCACATAGATAAATTCTTCAGCTTTCTGAAGCCTCTTTTTCCTATGGCCAAAATGAATTTTGTATATTCTCTATGGACACCCATTCTTTAGCAAGTGCCCCTGCTTTCCAGTAATGTGCATCTCTTCTCCTTACACTTTTTCTCAGACAGGCATTTAAAGGCCTTTCCATCTTTGTCTCACAGACTGTACATAATGAGACAATTTCAGATTATGCTACTATGAATGTCCTTAACTTCAGCTTTCGCTCACCAATCTTGATTTCATGCCTAAGACCTCTGCCCAGTCTTAACTTTATTTTGTCAGATGACCTACAGCCACCAGCACCTCCTTGTGTTTCCTGACATCCTGTCAAAACACTTGTGAGACGCCCCAGTTCTGGTCAACAAGCAAACTATCATATAAGGTCTCTTTGAACCAGCATTCTCACTTTCCTCATGCTTAGTGTTTGTTAAACTGTGCACCACTGCAGTCTGCTCCTTTCTTTCAGCTGGAACCCTTGCTGCTGGAAGAGTACCACAGCTGCCAGAGGAAATAATGTAGCTGCCTGGAAATTGAAAAACTCAGTGCTCTGGCAAATTCCTTGGGCCCAGTTCTCTTTCCCATGTCTAATTTTCAGTTGTAGATTTTACCTTACTTGCTGTTAAGGGCCTTACTTATTTTGTATTTCATTGTATGCCTTCAACTACTATGGTGTTGCAAAAATACACAAGTCAGTTTTAAATTCACAGATAAACCATGAAACATATCATCCTCTTTGAAAAAGATAGCCTTGAGGTGTCATTTAATGCATGCAGTGTGGTTATGACATCTTTGCTCAATTGCTGCTATGAAGGAGCAAAAAAAATAATCACCAGAGACCAAGCTTGTCCTGTGCTTTGCATGCTAATAGGGTTGAGAAACTTTTCTTTTTATTATATCAAATGCCACAGAAGCTGAATTAGAGCAGTGACTTTCAACAAAACAGAATACTATTGGAGGTTTGTGTTGATATTGAATATAATAAACATATAGCATGGCTTACAAGCTAAAATGTCAGTATGGGGACTCCAGTGTATTGGAACAAGTTTGGTCAAGGCAGACCTGAAACATTCTTTTTGAGGTGATGTGTTATAGGCTACAGATTTATATTCTCGCAAACTAAGGACTTCTGCTTTATCAAAACAGTAAAAGCAAAAATCCTGATCAATGGGGATTTACTTAGCCAGGCCCCTTTGGTTAAGCAGTATGTGAGATGACATATAGTGGGCCTGAAATTCACAGAGACAAAAAGGTAATTATAAGTAAACAAAAATAATTGACAGAAAAAAGTTGAGTATTAATTTTTTTCTTATAATAACTGTATTTTTCAGTTTTGCTCTTTGAAAACATTGCAATGATTCAGAGTAACTTCCTTCCAGCAAATGGACTTTGTCATTTGCTTGACTACTATAGCTAAAAGGATAATTGTATGGAATTTTAAATTAAGTGAAAAAAAGCCTTTAAAATCAGGTCCAGGTAAGTTCCAAGTTCGGGCCTGGCGAGACCTAAAAAGCCTGTTGCTGGAAGTTGAGACCTCCACTATCACATTACTCACTGCTGGTCAAAAAGCCAGGAAGTCCAAGTGCAGACTGAAAAGAGGGCCTGAAGGTCCTTTAACACTAAGCGCTGCAAGGGAAATGTTTACCATCGCATAATCAGGACCAGTTTCCCAAAGGGCTTATATCAAAGATGCCAAGCTATAGACTACCTGATCAAATAAGAAGATATTAATTGTCACAGAATAAATTTATTTCTGAATTCAGTTAAGCTGAAAAAAAAAAAAAACAGATTTCACAGCAGAAGTGGGAGAACATATATTATTAATACTTGGAAGAAACTACATTGATTAATAATACATTACAAACTTGCCAAAAAAAATGTTTCACGGAACACCTTCATCTCATTGAGGGTCCTTTAAGGAGACAGGCAGGTTCAGATTGGGTATAAGCATCCAGTGATGAAAAACCACTGACTATCCTGCTGAACATGAAATTTTTTATTTAGAACCTGTGCTTTTGAACATATTCAGTGGGGAACTCCCATCTTGCATGTCTCATAGTAATGAGGAGTATAACAAAGGGGAACCCTCTAAACACTATATATTTCTGTCAGAGTTCTTTAACCTGCAGGTATCCGTTGGCCCACATTTTGGAAAAATGAGGCACTTCAGAAAACTGATATTTCCTTTATAGCTAGAAGGAATAATGAGTTGGATTTATTTTATTAGTAGAAATTTATTTCCAAAGCTTTTTCACATATGTCTTGCTTAACTCTTCATTAGTACACCGACTTTCTGCATTACTGGGCAAGTTTCCTTGTTAAAGAGAGAACTTTTTCATAAATATTGAAATAAATGTTTCATACCAAAGTTTGATTCTTGCCAAAACATGAAAAAAGTCAAAGACTAAAAGCAAAAGTACATCTATTTCCTTTCATAGCAACGATGTTCAGGCAATTAAATGAAAATCTGGTTTAACACAACATTGCCTTTGAATAGAGAAGAATGGATAAAAGCTGTTTATCTGTAGGCATGCATCCTGACCCAGAAAGGAACTGATGGCCTTTCTCTCTCAGCTGCTCACGTACACAAGAGCTGTTTAAGTAAAAAGAGAGTTCTTTAAGTAAAAAGACAGGATGTGCTGATCTTCCTAGAAGTTAGTGGTCAAACTTTTAACTCATCAAGCATTAGACTGGTCTGAGCTAGCTCTGTGGACAACTGGAGCTTGTTTCCCACCATTAAAATAAGGTGCAAGAAAGAATGAATGGGTTATATTTGCTTCAACATTTAAATGACAAAAACTGCATAATTACTTGGCATAAATTACACTTTATGGAATCAAACCAATTAAGTGAAGTGGTTGATTTATATTTTGTAAGGTTATTGTGCTTCTTTTTTCATGTCTCTTTCTTTTGTTCTCTAGCGACAGAGTGCCTGTGAAAGCAATTTAGAGAAATAAACTCTTATATGCTTAGCAATAAAAGCACATGTGAATCATTTTAGTCAAAGGAATAGTATGCCTTTTTATTTTAATATGTCAGAAATACATTTTACAGGGTAAGGCCTTGGTATAGAAAAAACACAACAGAATTCTAAAATTTATACAGTTTTTATTCTGATATTAGCAAGTAAAAGATGATTCTCAAATGTCTTATGAAGTCAGCAATAAGTTGGGTTTCTTTTTAAGATATGTATTTTTAAGGTTATGCTCCCTGAATTTACTTTTTTTTTTTTTTTAATTCTGAAGAACTATTTGGCTAAATCTGTGTTTTATCATATAATTCCCAACTCATGGGAGAATTTTAGGGTAATGATTGAAAACTGCTTTTAATAGAAGACAGGTGCATTAACGTTTGGACCTAAAACTTGAATTTTGTCTACTTGTTCATGTCTTGGCTTTAAAAAAAAGAAGCTCTCTGATGGTTAGAAACTATTACCTTGGGGCTGTTTTGCAATCACATTTAAAATGCTCGGATGGCTCTAGACCAACGCCTAGACATAACAGGGGATATTATTTTGCTGTCATTGGTCTTTCCAGTATCATCCCAGTGAAATCCATCAAGTTATTTTGCATAAAAGAGCATGGCAAATTTCCAGAAATGCTGACATGCTTGGAAACAGAAATGCAAATATTCATCTTTCGGCAATGACACCTTTAATAAGGCAAGGTTGAAGAATCATTCCTAGGACCTTGCACATCATCTGCCTATCCATATTGTAGAGATTTGCAGCTAACTGGATTTGGATTTCAGGAGTGGCCACTACAGTGCATTTCACAGAATGTATTAATATTTCCACTGGAGACAGCAGAGGAAACAATGATCTTAAATAAAAAAGTCAACAAAACAGACAATTCAGAAACTGAAAAAAAATATTATCTTTCACTGGCGCAATTTCAGGACTTTCAGTGCAGGTAAAAAAGACCTTTATAAAAGATAGCTAGCCCTTTTTTCTCTTTTTTATATAACCTTTGCATGCTACTTGGATGATCCATTATCTGGATGATCTATGATATAGATTTATTATCTATTTCACAATTATGATATTAGGAATAGAGTTTGCATATTCTTATCCTTTAGATAGCATCAGTGATTATTTATTGGTTCATAATCATATTTTAACAGGTTTTCTTTCAAGTACTAACATCTGTAGAAATATTTTGACAAAAAGGCAACCAAGTGCTAAACTTGGAATAGCCTGCCTTCAAATATTTATGCATACCCACTCTGTAGATTTAAAAATCTTGTCATAGTTATTTATCTACATATTCTGGGAAGCGTAGTGCATCACAGAAATGGTACACACACTATTTAGCAAAGGTTTTACTATATGAAAGGAGGTAAGTTTTGTTTACTTGGTAAACTAAATGTGACTGATTTTGTTCACGTTTCTTTGAACCAGACTTGCTCAGATTTTATTGCAAAATTGGGTTCAGATGCAGAGTACAATTAAAAGGGGTTCTGATCCACATGAGGTAGAAAGAAAAATCTTTTAACCCACTGCTTTGGATGAATGGCCTATGACATAGAAGTTCCTCAGATAATAGTATCTGTTTTAAAGATTTCAGGAGAACATAACACAGATCCCATCCAGTAGTAACTTAGGCATCTACAGAAAAGGACTGTATCATAAAGAAATTATTCTGTTCAGTAACCTAAAAAATTAAAATAATGAAAGCAGAGGTTCTGATAAAGTATGTAAAAAAAAATGAGGAAGATTTGCTAGAAAACTTACTTGGGATTAAGGCTCAGAGCTCTGATCTGCCTAATTAAGTATTTTTACAAGTCTACCCAGCCTTCTGGGAAGTTATTCTACCCACCGCAATTTAGAAAGGGAAGTATGGTTTCTCTTGGTTCTCCTGTTAAACGGTGTTATGCTTTGTATACAGCACTTGTATCTTCCTTCGCTGGCTCTTGGAATGAAAATGGGTCCATCGTTCATTGATTAAAGAATGTGCTTGGCAGACAAGATGCCTTCATTCAGTTCCAGCAGCTAATTACTTATTTTATGCCAAATGGGAGATACTTACACAGGACAGGTGGACAGATTCATTGCAGACTAGCCTGAAGGCAGTGATTAGGTAAGAGACAGAGTCAGAGCTTGCTTTGAATTAGAAAGGGAAGGAAGGTTGAATCCTAGTCTACTCCATAAGACGGAAATGGAAAAAGGCACCAGCTTAGTTTTGTAAAACAAGCTTAAGTCTTTTAATGTCAGAAAATGTTAAGGAAGTCTGATTTCCATTTACCTGTGAGTTTTGAGTAAAACGGAACTATATTTTTGAGTTGAACATTTTTATTTTAACTGACTACTTCAAGGAGTGATGGAAGACAGGAATACAAAAACTCCTGAAACGGGCTCATGCAATTATAAGCCAATCATGAAACCAGCAGCCATGCAGAGGTCATTGTAATTTTGAATCGCAATACTAGTGAGTTGCTTAAGTACAGCTTTAACACCAGAAAAACAATAGTCATATCACTATGTGAATGAGTACTAGCAGACCAGTATTTGTTCAGTGCTATTACAGGAGGACTTACTCTAAGTCTTCTTTAATCCAGGTTCCTTCTAAGTCTCACACCTCTGTACCATTGGGATCTCTGCCTTTTCTTTTCTCCTCACCCTGTCTATCCCTACATTCAACATGCACTCCTGTTTCCCTTCTCCCAAAAGAGACACAACTTTGTCCTTGATCTCATTTTCATCTTATAACTAGAGTGTGGCCATCATCTTCTTCTCCTCCACAAGTGTTTTGTTCTCCCCAACAATAACACTACTAATACAATTAATCCTTTGTTGGTTCACTGCCAGCTCTGAGACTCTCCACATTTTACTGTACTGAGATCACGAGTCTTCACCATCCCAGATAGATAAGCTCTTTACAGTTCTATCTTGCCACTACACTGTCACACAGCTTAGTGACTCTTGCGTGCTGTTTCGATTTGATCCGAGTTAGCTGCATGTTTGACAGCTAGTCATAAAAAAGCCTCTCTACTTTTTTTCTACACCAGCACTCAATCAGTGCAATTATAGACATTTCTACATAGAATAAAAGAAGGTATACAGTGGTTCATACTTTGCTTTGAAGGCTTGAAAAAGGACATGAAAGTGTCGGGGAAAGTTCCTGAATGTTTAAACCATCCGTACTCTTAGCTTTAGCACATTCACTGGCCACAGTTTTGACCAACACCAAGTAAAGCTTTCTCAATCAAATTCAAGGCATTTTTGGAAATTAGTACAGTTCAGGAACTATTCTCTGCAGTCACTTTCCAAGAAGCTGACCTGGTTTGGTGTGGGTAAAAGAATTTAATAACATGGAAATAGGCCATTCTATACTGGCTATTTCTGGGCCACAAAGTACAGTCACAGCTCTTTTGAGCCTATGCTTTGCAATCTAGGCCATACAGCCCACCTTGGGTGACAGTAGCTGACAGTTAAGTAGGCTTCTATTACTATGTGTTTGTGAGCAACACAAAGAAGTTAACATAAAATTCAACATCTATGCAGATTTCTATTTACACTTATGCCAACTTTCTCTTATATTATTATTATTCAGTTTTGCATCAGAATTCTTTAAGCACTTTCAGGAAGAGCTGATTTGCTCCCAAAAGTGGATGCAGTCTTAGTAAAAGCTCCCTAGAAGTGTTCTGGAGGTTTTTTTGATACCTGTCACTGTTGCATGATCTTGATAATAAAGCATCTTGAAAGCGAAACATTTGATTCAGACTGAACAATGGCCTAAAACCCAACTAAAGCACGGTATTTTGAAAAAAAAAAAAAAGGAAATAAACCGAAGGGAGAAATATTCAGTTACCATAGGTTCCCAAAACACTAAATGCTTAGTAAGATTTGTCTGCTACACTTACATTGGTTTTAAAAATGTCTCAAGAATGCATAACTAATAAAGACAGTCCTTACAGGGTTTTTTGGAGTACTGATTGGATGAAACAAAAACCTCTCTAAAGCTCTAAACTGAGAGAGACTGAACCCTCAGCTTCAAAGCAGAGCATGAAGCAAATATAGCTATTTCTTGGTACAATTCCATAACCAATGAAAAAATATAGGTAATTTGTCACTAGGTAAAATGTAATACTCTGATTGCACAGTAAGCAATAGTCCAAGAAATATGAATAAGCACAACAGTGGCTAGAAGTTAAGTGTCATCTATTGGTCATAAAATTCTGTTGTTAGTCTGCACTTATCCAATCCATTTTCCTTCTGTCACTAGGTTTAAGGGATAATTCATCATTAACAGTAAGATTTATAGGTCAATTTTCAAACACATCATTATCATCATAGTAGATTATTAAAATTCATTAATTCTGTTTTACATCTGCTATCTTCTGCATAGAAGTGTAAACAAATATGGTTCATAGAAATTCAACAACCTTTGGCAGGATTCATGACATTCATTCTACCCCAATGTGTTTTCTGTGGAAGGCAATGAAGAAAATATTCATTCAAAACACAGAGAGTATTTAGGTTGGATGCACAGTAACCTTGGGATGGCTTAAAAGCACCATGCATCTCCACCTACTCTCTGATACTGAAGAGTAGCTAGGGCTACAGGTTTAGCAGCATGGGGTTGCCTTGCAATGTCTTGAGAACTGGTTGCAGAGTGACTCACAGACTACAGTGTCACTTGCTGCGTCACTATCATTTCTGGCAGCATCTGCCTTTTTTCCCAAGGCCTTCTAAGTAAGAAATCAACACAGCCTTCTGCTTCTGACCATGTTGGGCTTGCTTTTTTGAAAATCTAGAGACTACAATGCAGCATAAAGTGCAACAGACCATACGTAATTCTCTAATTATAATCACAATAGTTTAAGCTCATGATTTCCAAAAATACCTAACCACAGTTGTAGTCAGATTTTCAAGAGTATTCCACTCCTTGAAGAAGCATTAAATGGGATGCCCAGAAAGTGCTTGCCACAATCCGAAGGTTCCTGCTGACCACAGGAGAAGCTACCAAGCAGCTTTGAAACTGCCTTCTCTGAGTCCAAAATGCATGTTTAGTTGAATTTTCACATGAAGAAAGCTATAAAAATAAAGTAAGAGAAATATGCTAGAGGAACTCTCAAGTTTTCTGTCAAATTCATGATAATTAATTCTTTTCTCAGTGGCTTCCATAGGAATTTTTGATCTTATAAATGTGATCACCAACATGATCAAGAGAAGGATCTATAATTAAGTACTCTGTGCCCACAGATTTAATTGCAAAATTAGTAGTATTTATATAGAGATCTCATCTTTAAACACTTTAATTAGAAGACATAAACATCACTTTTGATAAGTTGATCGTACTTGCTGTAAAGTAGAAGAGTCTGCAACTGTGAAGTCATTTGACATCCTATTGAATCATTATTTTTTAGTCTATATCACACATTAAATCACAAGTATTTTAAGTAAACTGCATACAGTAAACCAAAACAGAGAACAGTTAACTATTATGCACTTGTACTTGATGATTTAAAATTTTTGTCTTTAAAAATAGTAATTTTCTGCTTTGGACTGTGCCAACAGGGTAAAGAAAAGGAATGTACATCATAAAATGTACTCAATAAGCATGTGAAAATCAAAGCTTCACAGGGAGTCTTCTGAGCGATACAAATTTTGAGTATGTTTTGCTTAGGTGATTTTAGGCATGTAACTCAAGTGTGACTTGGAGGACTAAAGATAGGGACCTAATTTCCTTTGTTGATGGACAGAAAAATGATTCTTCCAATAGAGATGATTTAGAGCACTTGGCTTATATCCAAAAGTGAATGGTTTGACAGTTTAATAACTAATGTACAATATACTACTACTGCTAATAATAATAATGATAAGGGGAAATAACAAGGGGAAAAAATACAAAATTAAAAGGGGAAAGGAAAACAATAAACACTAGTGATGCATGATACAATTGCTCAACACCCACCAACTGATAACTAGCCTGACCCGAGCAGTGTTCGGTCCCTTCCAGGTAACTCCCCCCAGTTTATATACTGGGCGTGATGTACTGTGGTATGGAATACCCTTGTGGCTGGTTTTGGTCAAGTGTCCTGTCTCTGCTTCCTTCTGGCTTCTAGTGCCTCACCTAACTTGCAGAGCATGAGACTGAAAAGTCCTTGATCAAGGTAAGCATTACTTAGCAACAACTAAAACATTGTTGTGTTATCAACATGGTTCTCAGACTAAAGCCAAAACACAACAGTGTGCCAGCTACTAGGAAAAAAAGTAACTCTAACCCTTCATTATAAACTTGAGGACGTTCTAGAAATGAGCATTTTCTTCCCCTCCTAGTAAAACTGTGCCACCATACAAAAGAAAAGATTCTTCGAAGAAGTTTAAGTATTATCCTTGCCTAGGTATTAGGACACACACATCTGTGTGTCTGTGGCTCTAAACAATTGTCTCCACAATAACCTCTACGATGTTGTTAAAGAGAATACTCTGTATTGTCTTTGCTACACCCAGCAGTCTTTGGAGACAGAAGCCGTTGATACAAATACCTTCAGCTGAGAAAATGAGCTGACATTTCCCATTTCCTGAACCCTTGCTCCAACAAGGGGGATTATGCTCTGTGTAATTAGTCTCCAACATGCAATGAAGAGGTTTATTTTGAGAAAGCTTTCTGACAATGGCTTATCAGTGGAAAAAAACCATCAATTGGTTAAACTGATTTTTCGGTATACAAAAATTATACGAGGTATGATGAACTTTTTTTTAACCCTTTAAGGAAGGAAGAAAGGGGGCGGCCTTGAAAACTCAGTCTTCTAGCTGACCTGAGGGGCTGACAGAGTTCTGGCTCTGCAGCTGCCAGCTCTGGGGAAGCACCATCACGTGGATTACCCTAAACTTGGGCAAGATCAAACTCAAAAGTGATTTTGCTTCTGCTTATTTTCCCTTGAAGAACTGGAGACCCTTGGACATCTGGGATCTTCGCAGTCTGGGGAGATATAGCTCTTGCTAGGTGTGGACTTTGGGATTCGCAGCAAAGAAACAGGATTTTTTTAAAAGTATCTATGCTCTATCTAATGAGGCCATAAACCCTAACTCAGAGCAGTGAGTCTGAGGATGGGAGATGTTTCACCAGCCTATGTCAGGTCATGTGTGACCTGCATCAGAGAACATGGTGACAAAGCCTGGCCTTTCTCTTTTCTGCACGAGGTCTCAGCCCCCTTCAGGGCAGAGTCGGAGCTGGGAGAGGCACAAATATATCTTGCTGCTGCGTGAAATCTCATCTTCCCAGTTTTAGGAGCATGTACATCAGATGCCACTAATTATTAGGCTGATTAGCTGTAGCTGATGGAACAGGTTTAGTATACTAAGTATCTGCTTGTATTTATGCTATCTTTCTTTTGCCTATAAACTTGCGGTTAAAACACCAGCAAGTACACATGAACTGTTGTCTTTAGATTCTTCCTAAATGAACAGAAATCAGTGCCCTTATAACCTGGCCAGCATAAAAACTGAAATGCCTTGGTAATTTAAGATAACAAGAATATAATCATATACATACATCTTTATTTTTTTCCTTCCTGAGAAAACATTAAAGATTTAGATCAAAAAGAAATAAATTATTTCAGTGTGGTTGCTCATACGATTCATGCTATCACTATTAACTGCAATGCAATACTTTGGCAGCTGCCAAGGACAACTGAAAAAAATATAGACAAAAAGCAGGAGAGAAAAATCTTGCATACACATAGTACTTGTATAGTGACAGATTAGAAAAAAAAGCTCAAACAGCATTTACAGCTATTTGGTTGAAGGCCATTATGCATTTAGCTTGAGTCCTTAGATGCTAACCTGTGTTATTTCTTAATACTTGTTTTGCTGATGAGATGTAATGATGATTTTCATTTCTTCTTATCAGAATTGAAAACCTTTTTGGTAAAAGATGATGTACTCATGAACTGAAGGTGTAGAGAAATAAAATAATAATAATAATAAAAAACCTCTTTAAGTAAAACCCCAGAACAGCTTTTGAGCCTCAAAAACTAAAACTAATCTAAACATGTCAAAATAATTGTAAATGTGTGCTGGATTTCAGTCAATATGACTGATTACCTGATTACCTGTCACTTACTGAGCTCTGATTTTTTTCCTGCTATGTGCTTTGGAACCATCTTTGTTTCAGAAACTCGGAGACAGCATGTTAGCTCACCTCCACTTCAGTTTCCTGAATGCTTATTACTTGGCTTTTGGGGCTGAGTAATAAGCCCTATCAGTCATTTCAGCCTAAAAGCTTCAACAGCGTCATCACTCATTTATTTTTATCATCCTCATAAAAGCTGATGAACCTGAAACTCCAAGGAACTTTCACATTTTGAGTCACTTAGAGACTATACAGACTTTATAAGGGAATGCCTAAATGCTTATGCTAAGCTACATAACCACTGTAGCTTAGCTTTCTCTAGTTTGGGATTCTGGTTGGATTTTAAGTGTAATTTAAGTATGAAGCGTTGCGTAAGTTAAGCATATCAACTGGCACATGACTTTTGGCCTTAAAAATAACTTCTTTTTTTTTTTCTTTCTCCCTTAAAATTCCATTTACAACAGAGTGAAAAATCTTGTCCAGACAATATGCATTGCTACTAGCTTTCCTATATGTGAAAATATTCTGACTTGCATGTGATATACATGAGAGGAGTCAGCAAAAAGGTAACTAGTTGCAGAGTCCAGTTTTGTAATGCAGCCTGAGGGAAGTAAGGGCTTGCTCTTCTGGTACATCCAAAGTAACTCATCCTTTACAAAAGCCAGCAGCAAACTTAGAAAACACATTTAAAAGAGGTTAATGGAAGTGGAAGAAAATATTTTTGTAGGCAGAGAAGTCACATGTGACAATCTACAGAATTTGACAGAACTGTTTGAGCAGCATAACCAGCTGCTGTGTAAGTTTGTCTGAGCTACTTTGTTCCATCATTCCTAGGAGCTGCAGAGAACAAGGTTTTTAGGACCTTTGGGAGTAAAAGGCTATTGCTCAGGCCTGTTTCAGTGTACTTCTACAGCAAATGGAGGTAATAGTGTACACAAGCAAAATGAACAGTAAAAACTGGATAATGCTAAACTGTCACAGCAAGTCCACAGCATGAAATATTGTCTTCTAGAAACAGAAAAATAAAAATCTACAAAACTGTGTTTCTGTTGCACTTCATGTGCAGCATGTATTGATAATTTCATATGTCCTCTGTACAAGGACTATTTGCTGGGGTAAAAAAAAGGTGGTTTTCATGCTATACATTGTACTCTCTTTAAGTTTTTCCCTGAGCTGGCAACAATATAAATTGTTTGGTTTTATTTATTTTATTCTGGAAGTATATTGTCACACTAGCATCATTAACAGCTTCCATATGCTGTGAAGATAACATTACAAGAGAATGATGGCAGTGTAATTACGTACTACATCTTCAGAGATTTGATTCTGGCAGAGTTGAAGATTACTTCAGAGTTTCAAATTAATCTGAATGACCCCATCTTTATTGCTGTTGGATTTCTGGAAATGATAAAATGCCAAGTCATTGAAAATAACTGATAAAAGCCTAAACAATCTGAAATGAGTAATGTAGTGTTTCTTTGACTCCATCTAAGTCCCATACACTTTGCAGCAAGGTGCAATGTTTTATAGAGAAATGTTTGTTTTAATGAATTTGAGTGCTCTTCAGTTCACTAAGAATAGATCAAATAGGCAAAGAAGTAAAAATCCATTATCATATGCTTTTACATTTTACATTCACTAAAACTGTGCCTGTAAAGAGCAAACACTGCAGCAATGATTTCTGTCATCCTATGTAAGACCTGGGTATCAAGGCTTAAACTATGTTGTGGAAACAAGGCAAGGCTTGCCTTCAGGTATACTTTGCATACTGACAGACAGAGGGAGGAAGTGGACAAAACAGATTTTTTCAGAGGCAATCAATTATACAGTCCAAACTGCTATCTCACAAAAGAGTAGGGTTGCTCCTAATCCAGCAGTGCTAATGTCATTTTTTTCCTCACCTGGATATACTGCAAAGCTGAAAAAGCTGACACAGCATGCATTGTGAGGACATAATGACAGGCAACAGCGTCTGCTGTTTAATTCAAGGGGCTGGATGTGAAAGTCATCTATCCTGCTGTTACATGATGCACAACTTCTCAGGGCCTCATTTTGTGAGGAGGGACTGAACCACTACCAGGCAGAAATCAAAGAAATCCCCCTGATACACCTTCCACTAGTCATAGGTGCCTGTCCTGCTGTACTAGCAGAAAAGAAGTGTATATCTCCTCCTATGTGTTCACATGTAGAGGAATAGAAAAGGCCATTGCCAACGTTTTCCTGCACCAAAGGGTCTGTTGTATGAGAGCTGTTGGAGGATATCCCAGGAAAATGAAATGATAGAGCAAGCAAATGCTAGCTTTGCTGAGAGGCAGGGTGAAGCAAATCAAACATCGTGGGTCCACTGAAATCAGCTCCAAAAGCTGGTGATTTTGACAGCAAAGGCTGCTGCGTGAAGTAAGGTGAACACTACCTGCTCGCTGCAAATGCTTGTCATGGTGGTGTTCACTGGCAAAGTAACAATTCCAGCACGAGGTGCAGCTGAACAGGAAAGCCTGGCACTTCAGTAGCGGTGTATTAAGTCAGGGTACAGTATAATGCTTGTTGCTACTGATGTTGTTAAAGTGAAGGCTTACTCAAAGTACTTTGTACCTTTTCTTTTAGCTATTTCAACTATTATGCCTTGATTTTTTTTGACATAGCTGTTTCCCTGAATGAAATCAGTTTGTCCTCACATATGAGTAGTAAGGCTTATTTTAAAAGTGTGTAATTTTTGTGTTTGGTTGAGGTTGGTTTTTTTAAACTTTTATTACCACTAAAGGTAAATAAGCTGAAAATGAAACTCTGCAGAGCTAAAAATTTATGGGTAGCACAGAAATTTTAGTCGGAGCACCCTCTGGTGGCTAATGTATAAACAGTACTCTTTTATCTTCCCCCACAAGGAGTTGTACATGTAATTATAATACTGAGCATTACAGAAATGGGTGGAAACCCTTTTTCCACTGTATTTTTCCTTTCAACTACTGTGAAATGCATAGATATATTTTCCTCAAACAAAATAAAAAATTCAGATACTAAAAATTGTTAAACATAGAAGGAAAATGCTTATAAACATGTACTGCCTACAAGCAGAATTTAATTCAGAAGAATCAACCATATGAGTAAAATTAAAGATAGAAATACAGATATCTATTTCAAGAGATAGAGATGATAAGGCCCTTACAGTTGCACTGGACCAAATTTAGAAGCTAGGGAAAATCAGTGGGTAAAACATGCATATCTTTTTCTAATCATTTGTTTTGATCTCATAATTTTAATTGGATTATTTACATCTGTTTTTTTTGCCCAGGCTCGATGGTTTTAATCAGACATACTATGTTAATTTTTAAGAAATCCCAAGTATGACTGTCTATCACTTTGTCACAGGTATCTTCCATTTAAAAGTACCTGAGTCTTCTCACGTTGGTTCTGCTATTGGAAGGATCAGAGCTGTGGACCCTGATTTTGGGAAAAATGCAGAAATTGAGTATAACATAGTTCCAGGAGATGGAGGGAACTTGTTTGACATCACAACAGATGAGAACACCCAGGAAGGAGTTATCAAGCTGAAAAAGGTATGTGGTAATGTGGGGTGTTTGTACCCAAGGGAGGAAATAGGTAAGAGAATTAAATGTTGTGAAATTAAACTCCATAACTAAGACACAGTTGTTTGCATCTTTATCAGAATCTAGGGCTATGATCTTAGTCTTAAAAGCAATTGTAGTTTAGTGATTCATTTCACATCCTATCAGGTATGATTTTTATAAATTATGTCAGTTATATCAGCAGAGAAGTAATCTTATCTCTGTTAAGAAAGTATAATTTCTCTTTTATGGGAACTTTTCCACCTAAAACTGAAAAATGTTCCAGATCAGAGCATGGAATGAAAGAACTTTATTTTATGTTTGAGATAATGTATTATATTTTCACTTATAAGAATTTTATTTTGAAAAATTTTATGTTTTATTTTAATAATGAAGCTGTTGTATAGTACTGTGGAGAAAAGAGTTTTTACTCAGGGTAGAGGAGTCCCAAATGATTGCAAATCAACATGTCCTACTTCCAGTCTCCTGATAGTGTTTCAAAGAGCTGATTATCAGATACTCATGCAAGGGAGCACACTGCAACTCAGCTATTGCTGTTTCTTTATTTTACATGAATAAGTTCAAGGTTACTGAATTTATGAACTTTGAAGATGGAAATGATAAATGTTATTTGGAGTTTAGTGATTAAAGCACTCAGTAGGAGAGATAGATACGAAATAGGGACTGTCACATTTTAACTAATGGTTCTTCTCTGAGGCCAGGCATGTGCATGTACACCAATGATCAGCTTTTTAACTAGAAAGAAATGTGAACCACAAACTCATTTTGAAAGGCCAGCTTATGTTTCATAGACAGCTCATTCGTGGAGGTGTAATTTTTATAAAGTAAATACATCTAGGAGCTGAACACTTTGCAAGAGTCAAGGAAGGAACGCGCTCTGGATATGTGTGTTAAGACAAGCCTTAGGAATAGAAAAGCTTTTTTCCAATCACATTTAGGATTTAGGTACTTAAATTTCCTCCGGCTCTAGCCATGGGTTTATATTTGCATTATATTCATTCTAGATAACTAGGACGGTGACAGCAAAGTCCTCAGGTCGTAGGTTTGATTAGAGTGTCCTTCTCTAGATGGAAGGCCTTACAAGGCTGGACGAGCTCCATCTGCCCGGGTTTGAAGTTAGAGTTTTCCTTCTCCTAGGATGGTTGCACGAAGGCTGGTGAGCAAGGTTGAAATAAACCTCAGTTGTAAAGGGTGGGGCCAGTTCCGCACGTGCTGCCCCTCACCTAAAAAATCCATTGCGCAGGCTCGAAGGGTTTCCTCACACTTGCAAGCCTTGTAGCAACAGGTGAGGGACGAAACGGCAGGTGATAAAGGTGCACTGGGAGCCGCAGACTCAACCCTGCATGCAGGCGGTTCAGGACATTGGTTGCTTGAAATTGACCCAGGAGATGATACTCTTGTTCGGAAACATCATGTATGACCAAGCAGCCCTTTTTCACCCAGACCTGCCTATCCCACATTGCCCTTTTAGTCCTGTTTGCGATTGCATGTGCATGGGTAAAACCCTTCCAAAATCTTTGTTCGCAAAGTCAAGCCATCAATCATATTCATGCTAACAATGAAATTCTTGGTTTCAGCCTCTTGACCTGGGAAACAATAAATTATCCATGGGTGTATTAAAGGACCAGATGATGTCAAGTCACTTACTCTTCTGCTAGTTTTAATGACATATGATGGAATCTGCAATACCCACAGGAAGTAATTTGATGAGACACAAACTCTTTGCACTTTTCACACACATGCCCCCTCTCTTCTGACTAAAAGTTTGAATGCACTGTTTCCTCCTTATGTGAATTTGTAAACTTTGCTTCATTTTTAAAAATTATTCTGATCACCTTTTTCCTTCTATGCAGATGACTCAAAAAGAGCGCCACATGGAACTGTCAGGCTGAGCAGCTGCATGCCCCTCTGTCTGCACTGCTAGTCAGAAATGACAATGAGTGGGAACCATTGAAAAATTAATGTTTAAGCATTGAGAGTAGGTTTTGGTAGGATTCAGTTCTCCCTCAATTAGTCCTAAAACTAGGATGTGCTGCTTGTTTTTATACACAGCAATGGAACTTTTCCATACTTGTGGTTAAGTGTATATATATTAGACTGCATAGACAAAACTTTCAAATTTGCAATGCAGATTCAAACAGCATGCATGTAAAATTTTTTACTGGTAAAGAGGATTCACATATGAATCTACTTGATACAGTTATCTTGGGATCAGCAAAGACAAAATGCCTGGCCACTTTTGAGGCTACTATAGGGGAATTATATAACAGCTACTTGAACCACTAATTAAAAAAAAAAACAATACACACAACTAATTCTATATCCAGATACTTTAGAGTTGGTCACTGTATTTTGCTGCATTCATTTAGTCTTTTCAGTAACAAGATAGGGCATATCTGAATGTTTTGGACATTTTAACAGCAGCAGAACATCACTTGATGCTGCGTAATGTAAATGATAGATCTCTGTCACTGAACAGAAGGGGAAAAAATATAATCCTAATCCGTTCTTAATCTTCTTCATCATAGTGAGCCTGGGGCCAGTGACAGGCTGTGAAGGTCAGGGAATACTAGCATTGTTCTGTGCAGGATTGTGGAAAGAAGATTAAATCCAACATGTAGGTCCTCCAGAAAAGAATGCCTTTATTCAGACCATACATCTTGCCCTTCACAAAACTTTTCTCAGGGAAAAGGTCCCATTCATAAGCTTTAAATAAACCAAGAGTTTTAAGGCATTTTGGAATGACCCAAAATCCTTCCACTTAAGTTCCTTGCTGGATCCTAGGTTAAACAAGAGCAATCTGGATTCTTAGTGATACTGTCAACTCAGTTTTCATATCCTTTATGCTTATGATAATATAAATGTGTTTTCATGGGTTGCAGTTTTCAGATTCCAGAAATGCTGCACATTCACAATTCTGTAGACATCTATTAATGCATGCTACCCATACTGTACAAGCCTGCAACAGCACCAGTCATCTGCCTGCAGAGTAGCAATTTTACATTGCATGGTGTTCAAAACACTGATTTGACATTATGGGTTTATGCAAATATTTAAGTTAGGTATGCATTAAAGTCCTTCTTTAAATCAAAGCTGGTAAATGAATAAGACCAACACTTTCAATTATGAATTATAAATAATTAAAAGTCAAAGCCACTAATAAAAAGTGTCATGTGCTTTAAAAACTGGTTTGCTCTTTTTCTGTATCATAGGATATTCTGATGCCATACGTGCTTCAGTAATTAAGTGCTGAGACATGTTAAAACCATGCCTTTATTTTTCCTGGAAAATTTCTTGCAGCTAGGAACTATCGGTCACTGCACAGATGCTATTTTTTTTGTTCAGTTGTTATGCAAAAAACCATGAAGATTTCTCTATATCCAACTTGAGAAAAATGAAACCTTCTTGCATAATATCTTTTTTTGGTAAAAAATACATTTGATGATAAAAAATTGCACAAGCCAAATTGGTTTTTTCAGCATACTAAGTGCATTGGTGGAAGCAAAAGGTCGTTTTCTGCTTCTCAGACATCAAATGGACATAAACAGCTACAGCTGGACAAGGTGCACATCTTAAATGATCTGGTTTAGGTACTAGTTTATGTTCATGCTGCCATCCAATATAAACTTGATTACTACTGCTGTTGTGGTATTTACATATATTAACAATTAAATAGCTTTTCTTATATTCTACTAAAGAAAGGATTCAAATGCCATTTAGCACCACTGTGTGGTTAGTACTGTAATAGCTTCCTCTCTCCCAAAAAGGGGAAAATAGTAAAAAGAGGGGGAAATGTCTGACTTTAGGATAGTGATGCATTCAATTTTCCATAAGAGTAAGAAATACTATTATATTAGGAAAAGAATGACCATTATCCTCCCTTGTCCGGTGCTATTTAATACAGTGTTTATTGGTGTTTATAATTATATAGTATCTGTCATCCTACCTGAATGCTTCAGGAAACTTGAGTGTAAACTGCTAGAAGCAGGGTGACAGAAAGTACCATCTCCTTTGTACCAGAGCTTAGTTGCCTCACATAGGGCACAAAGTAGTGCTCCTAGGTACAGGAGGAAAGTGTGTCAGTCCCAGGCAAGCTCCTGATTTTATTGAAACTTCATTGAAACTGAACTGTTAATGACCACACCCAACAGAAAAAGAAAACAGAAGGATCTGAGCTTCACTGAATAGCTGGCACTAAATTTATTAAAATAAGGATGAGTTTATAGGATAAGCCTATTGTGTGCAGAAGCCTTTTAATTGGCTTAGCATGAACTAATCCAGAAATTGAGCAGGGTTGAAACATTAAGTCTGGATCAGACATTACTTTACAAATTTGTGCAAAGTGCCATTAAAACCCAGGAAATGGCCCTATTTCTATGATGCACCTGGTATGATCCTATACTGCTGCACTATACTGGGTGAGCTGCTCCATGTGGGTCAGTGGAAATGCAGGGAACAATTGCATCTTGGTTTTTGGTACACCTATCACACAGGTGACAAAGCTGTATCCACCAAATCACAGGATGTCATGGAGGACATTGCATGATGAGAAACAATAACTTTAGTGATGATATAATAACAGAAACTGGGGAAATGATGAACAGACCCAGTAGCTGAAGGAAGGTATTTGGAATGTATGCTTCCTTATAACTTCAGGAGCCACTTTTAAAAAGCTTTTCATTGGAGTCAGCATGTAGAAGTTTGACTACAGACTAAGCTGAGCCATCTTGCTCATGCCTGTGTATGTAGTGCTGGGACATTGCTATAATGTAAAAGCAGTCTGACAGCATCTGTACACCACAACAGTGAGCATATCCAGAATTGCATTATGGCCACTACTTGCTTTACTAGCAAGACTGGACGTGCTGCTCATCCCACCACTTCTTTCTCCAGAGGTAGGGAATACCCTCTCCAGGTGTGTGCAAAGTCACTGTCTGCATATAATCATAACTAACTCATGAGTTTGTGTAAGTGGGAATTGTGGGTTTACATTTTGAGGAAGAAGTGCAAGCTATATGAAGCCTTTCAGTACAGGCAGAAAGTAGTGACCTGGGTGCAGACACAATCCTAAAGACCACCATGGTAGCCACAGAGGAGAATGACAGGAAGAGTGAAGAAGAGGATATCTTTAGTTTCTGCAGTTTTCAGGTACAGCTGTTGGGTTTGTTTTTTCCTGAACAGTGAAAGGCACCTGCAGAAACAGGTAGGATGCTTGAGAGTAGCAAACAGATGAATCCTGACATTGATCAGCTTCTCCTCTCTTCCAGATATGGAACATAAGTATACTTTGCCTACTTCCCATGAAGTCTTGAAACACTCACTTCAGATTTGGTCAAATTACAGCACTTGGTGTAGATTTGGCCTATAGATTTTGTGTTTTACTGTCCATTCTCACCCTTAAGTAATGAATGCTCCTGGTTGATTTGGAGCTTGTTTTAATAAATCAACCTGCTCTACAATGCCAATTATTTCCTTGTGCTATTTAAAATCCAGTGCAGAAGTGTAGTTACTGAAACGTCATGCACCACAAACAGTCTTACGGCAGTATTTCACAAAATATGCAGTCACTCACCCCATCTTCAAGGGGAAACTCTTGCCAGGTTTTGAGACAGGCATATATGATGCAGAGTTGATCTACAACAGCACAGCGCTAGTGTGAAGACAAGACTAAGTTAATATGTGCTTTGTCTCAACCTAGTGCTACTAACCTTATGCCATGAGGCTTACAATCTCATTCCCAAATATGGCTTTTCCATCTTTGTAGGTGTGGATCCTGAAAGCCTGTATCACAAACAATACTGTTCTATCTCTTCTGTGTGGATAAATAGCAGAAATTTCTGGAGTTTCTTGTCCTGATTCTTTGTGAAACAGAACAAACTGACAGGATAGCTGAATTCATTGTATCTTTCAGCCCATTTTTTTTCCCAGTTCTTTATTTGTCTCTCTCCTGCTCTGCTTTCCAACTGTCTATCTATCTATCTATCTATCTATCTATCCATCCATCCAATATCTCATTTAGATAGATACATCTATCTAGTAACATTTCTTAGCTTCTATCTTAAATATGGGAAACAGTAATATTTCAGAATACATTTATATTTAACAGAGAGCTGTTTATGCGCTTTCCTAGTCATAAATAAGTCCATTCATGATACTTCCAGAGTTGCAAGATAAAGTGATTTGTTATTATGTGTTATTCGATTTTGGGATTTGTAGAATGCCTTTGCTGCGCACGGCTGTACATATGCTGATAGTGCTTTACTATGCAACTATATAGAGCAGCTTGTAACAGTAACACAGGAAAAGCCAGATAACAACCAGTAAGGGAGCCAAATACATCTATTCTGTCACTAGCACTTAGAATATCAATTAGAAATACTCCTCTAATTGTTGAATAGTTCACAGTTAATAAAGATTGCCTTAATATTAGCAAAAATGCTGTTTATGTGGAAAAACTCGTAGCTTTTGTAAACTAAAAAACCAACTTTATTCAAACTTAGTTTTCTGAATATTATTCTTTTTATAGAAGGAATAAATATTTATTTCCATTAGTTATTTATTTTAAAAAGACATTCCATTAAAATCTGATTAAATGAAAGATGTTTCAATAATTTTTTTTTTTTCTGTAAAATCCAAACATTCTGCTATCTTACTGGTACTCCAGATTTTAAATGAAATTATGACTGAGCACTGTCAGACATTCATTATGTAACAGCAAAATATGTCTTAAAAGAAAACAAAAAAGCAGCTAAAGAAATTGTATGGATCACTCATTTCCTTCACAGAGTTTAGTGGTGTCTGCTAAAAAAAGACATATGAAGAAATGCTATTTTAACATCTTGAAAACTATAACTCAAAAAGGTTTTGCCTGAGAGCTACACATACATTCAATTCTTCTGTTTTCAGGCATATCAGAAAAATGCCAAAATTTAACACTATCAATAGCTATCCGTATGGCTCAACTGTTTAAAACTGCGAAGACCAGAGCTAATTAGAAGATTGTAGCATGGGCTGCCCATAAACACAATACATTAAAACCATACCCTTTTGCTGCATGATATATGTTGTACAAAATATTTTTCTTTTTGAAATTAAATTCTAGGTTTACTACTTGCAACATTTCCCATCTTTCCACAGACCTTTCAGTTGTAATTTAGCCTCTTGTATGCTATAAGGCTAAATGCTGCTATTTTCATAGAATCATAGAATCACAGAAGCAGCTGGGTTGGAAAAGACCTTCAAGATCATTAATTCCAACCATTTTATGGGAGTCTGTCACTGATTTCTTTCTCTGATGATGGCTCAGCACTTTCTCCTTGTCTCTCCTAATGTCGAGTGCCATCTGTGCTTTGTACTGGCTGCATATTGTTTAACCTTTAACTATATTTCTCATCAGACCCATAGAAAGACAGAGAGAGAGAACTGGTTTCTCTGATGTTACAGTGGAAAAATTATTTCCTTCCTTGGAGTCAAACTGTCTCTTCAGAAATATACCATAGTGTTGCCCATAATGCTGGGCAGGGGGGTGAGAAGTAATGCAGCCACTTAATCCATCTTCTAGGTAGCTGTGCAGTAAAATATGCTAGCCTGAACACACCACTACACAGAATTGATTGAACTTTTATGCCTTGCTGTCCATCTCCAAACAAGCACTCTGCTCCCCTTGTATCCTGAAAGTTGTGACTGGGC
Organism: Coracopsis vasa; assembly: GCA_026283785.1. NCBI lineage: Eukaryota > Metazoa > Chordata > Aves > Psittaciformes > Psittacidae > Coracopsis > Coracopsis vasa. Next base: position 48,406 of record JANHGB010077164.1, read on the forward strand.
ACTGGCTAAGGACTGTGATCTGGTATTCCTGCCTTGGAAAGTAACTCAGTGAAAGACAGCCTGCAAGGAATGCACGGATTGTGGCTCTTCCCTTTAATACGTCTATCTGCAAATATACTTCTGTATCACAGGAGCCAGTGTGAACAGTTTTAATGCAATTTTGGGGTATGAAAGATACATACAAGTCATCAGTTAGAATAACTACCTAATTGAGAGCTTAGATTTCTTGCTTTCTGTGTATTAACCATTTATGTCTGGCTTAGCCCCTCATACTTACATTTTTTTTCTACTCTAGACTGGTCCTTCAAACCCCAGGTTTTCCCCCCTTACTATAATTCTTGAAAATATATGAATGATTTATATAATTAGCTGGAGAAGAGTTTGTGGGGTGGTTCGTATGTTGGATTGTGTGCGTTTTTTGGGGAAGATGTTTTTGGCAAAGTATAGCAGTGAACATGAGGAGTATAGAAACTGAAGACAGTGTGTCAACAATTCGGATAACTAAGCATTATATCAGTCTATAGTGATGCCAACAGCTTAGAGTTTAACCGCTGGGCCATAAGTTCTTCCACACTTTATTTTGTCTGTTTCTTGTCAGCGTTAGTTTTTAATTCTTTCTGTCAGTCCAGCCATGACTGTGCAAGTCATACTGGCTTTTACTGGGAATTTTGTCTGTAGGAGGGTGTTTGTACGTGATAGTGGATTGGTTAGAATCACTTGACTTTCAAGCTTTTTTATTTCTATGGAGTATAGATGTAGGTAGCTAATTTTAAATTGCTAGCTCAGAAAAACCTGACCATCTAGTCTGTTAAAATTATAAAGTCTTTCATAAGGATTTGAAATCATTATGCTATCTGTTCAGCTAATGTAAGTCAAGGAAACTCGATTGATTTTAATGGAGTTACTTCAGTTTATACCAGGTAGTCATCTGGCCAATTATGTCCTGTTGTGATAAGGACAGAAAATGGCAGAATTTAAATCTATCCTGGCTGTGACAAGTGACTGGAAATACTGTGGTAATGAAGGCTGGGGAAAAATTAAAAAGCGCCAGATGCTGAAATATCCTTGCTCACACGCTTGTGATCCTGCTCTTTTTTCCAGATAGCGTACCCTTTCCTGTTAGACAATTTCCAACTTGAGAGTTATTATAGGAAGAAACCACTAGGTGCCACTGTTATCCAGACATCAGGAAAAGACTGTCAGTAGCATTAAAAACATGAAAGTCAATGCAGCTAAGGCCTTTAACTAAAATTAAAGCTTCAGTATCTTTTCAACTAAATAAGACTGCATTAAGGTTTTTGATATGATTACCTTTCTAAAACCAAAGGCACTAAATTGATGTACATTGACAGAAACCTGCATAAAAACAATCTGATTGCAGGATGCATATAGATCAAAAACCAAGACAGGTACACAGAAGGTGCTATGCTACCTTGAAGACCTTATGGATTACGCCTAGGATCATAAGGCAGGGTAAAAGCCTGCATTTTCAAAGTACATGCAGCTCAACTCTATGGTGTGAATAGCAGTTCACGGATAAGATATACATTTTACAGGAAATACTTGTTTCAGATCAAGTTTGAATTCACATTCCAGGGCATACCTGAGGTTTGGCTTGACCCACTGATATGTACCAGAGTTTTCATTCAGGCTAATTTTCATCACTGTCATGACCTTCTGAAAGCTTTCCCTGCTAAAAGAAATGAAAGTCTTCTATTTTGAGGAACTGGATCAGCTAGAGACAGTTGATTGCCTGTGCTTGGGAGTTGTGAATGCAAATATCTGGCTAACCTGCACAACAGCTCATTCGCAAAAGATGAATCTCACTTATTTAACTTCAGACATCTACAGTGTAACTGTTTACATCTATGTCAGTCATCCTGATTTCTTTTTGATGTGGAGAAACTGTCATTTCCTGAGTATGATTCATCTAGCCTATTTCAGAAATCACCTTAGCATGAGATGAACCTCAGAACAAGTTTAGATGATTAGGTAAGGAGTTGAAGTTTACACTGAAAGCATCTTAAGTTGTGTCAGATTAATCTGACCAAAGTGATTTTGCACTGTTTTAGTCAAATATGATGTTTTACTTTTGTTCTTTCTACAGCCATTAGACTTTGAAACAAAAAAGGCTTATACCTTTAAAGTCGAGGCCTCCAATCTCCATCTTGACCATCGATTTCACTCAGTGGGTCCGTTCAAAGATACTGCCACTGTGAAGATAAATGTGTTGGACATGGATGAACCCCCAGTTTTCAGCAAGCCTATGTACACAATGGAGGTTTATGAAGATACACCTGTGGGGACCATTATAGGTGCAGTGACAGCACAAGACCTTGATGCTGGCAGCAGCTCAGTTAGGTAAGAAAGCTTTTCCTCCTTCAGTAACTCTCAGAGAACCCAAAGTGATGCTGACAGTGAGACTTGGTGGTTAAGAGCCAAGTAAGAAGGTATAAAATGTTCCAAGTCTGTCACTATAACAGCTAACTGATGGTCTGAAAAATATTGAAAAGGGATTCTTGTTTGGGTGGGTTATCTGGAAAAATATATGAAGCTTCTTATGCAGATCATGTAAGTTACTATGCAGTGACGGGACTTCAGAGATGGAGTGCTTAGACTAAGGAAGTAAAGACATTGTTTTGCCTGGTGTCTGGGGCTTCCACAAAAGTGGCTTTGAAGCGCAATACTGAAAAAGGAGGTTACATGTTACTTCTGTGTTATATCTCAATGGGTAACAGTGAGCACTGCCCCTTTCATAAGAACCACTTCCTGTCTACATATGGCAAAGAACCAATTTTTTGATAAATAAATGCTACATCTGTCTTGGCTACAGCTGTGAGGATGTGATTGCTGACCAACATCATTGTGTTCAGCAGACTTCAGCACAAGTAAACCCCTTAGTTTCTGGTATAGCTTATTTTCCTGAAATAAAAGGGAGAAGGGAGCTATTATAAACAATGTATTTCCAGTCACATTAGAAACTATAAAGTGAACCTTACTCATGTACCAACAAGGAAGCTCCTGTGTGGACACAGTCTAAGATGTAGGCAATCATTACACACACTTCCAGTACCAGTTGATGCTGGACCTACCTGACTTCAGAAAGTATTTTTATTCCAGACTTTCCTGAGAAATATTGTAGACATAATGGGAGTCATCAATCTTTAAATATTAATGTTTATCAAATGGGACCATGACAGAACATGAAAATGCAACTACTGTCTACCAGGTGCATACACATTCATGCATTTTTGACTAGAAATTCAATTGGACTTTTTAATCCATGTTTATTAATTACGTGTATTTGACTCAGTACTTCTATTCACAAATTAACATGCTAGATGATATGTTGTAATAATACTTAAAAAATTAACATATAGCAGTGGCTGTGTATCTCCTGCTTTGTCAATTCACTGTTAGTTCTTGCTTAAAACTATAACTAATGTTTCATTCACTACTTGTTTTTTAATACATTCTTCATTCTTTTCTAACACCAAAATGTATTGTTCATGAATTTGTGACACATTCTTTCCCTGACAAAGGATCAAAACCTTCGCTAACAAAGATTGAAGTGAAAATCTTTTCCTTGGTGATAGCCTATAAAAATAGCCCCACTGAAGTCAATATTCTGTTGAAAGCCATACTTCCTTGCAAGCAGATAGCAAACCTTTAATCACATTGTTGAGCAGTTTTTCATATGACAGCAGAATCATTTCAATGCATAACCACTCCTCAGCGAGTTTTTTATTTTATTTCACAAACTCTCCTAGGAGACTCAAGGGCTCTGGTTACTGATCCTGTATTTGCAATTACACAAGAAAAATCGTCTCATGATGGTTTCTTCACAGACTGCACTTACTATAGTATCAAATCCTAAGTCGTTTTAACGTGTTCATGTCTGTCTTTCTTAACCATGAAACCAGTACTTTGGTGTCTAAATGCCCATCTATTATAAAATACCCTTACGGTTTTCTCTCACTGATCTACTTGCTGACCGCTTACATCAACAAAGTACAGAGTGCTCCCAGACTCACTTCTAATAGACCAATACAGATTGCTCCCAGACTCACTTCTAATAGACCAGTTCAGCTGGTTCCTGCCCGGGGAAACACATGAGATATGTCCCAGTATCATGAATTTCTCAGAGGGACCTGTTTCTACCCACAAGTAAGCCACACGTTGAATTCAGTGGACTTGGAAGGAAGATAAGTTGCTTTAAGGAGAGGGATGTGCTCCAGTAAGCCAATTGACCTACTGAGAAGATTAAGTTGGAAACCTGCCCGTACAGCTCTCTCTTCTGGCTTTTTAAGATCACTTACTTGTATCAATTTTCATGTTTCAGTCCTGAAATCTCTTCCTCAGCTCTTGTTTACCTGAGGATATATTTAATTCTCTGTAGTCAGCTTGATTTCCAGCTCTCTGAATTCAATTATAAGGTTCTTACTAATTTCTCAGCAATCTGATGATATTTTTATTCTCTGGAAGAAACTACCTGCGTCCAAGTGTTGACTGGTCCAGGCAGAAAAACAAATTATATGCAATAGTTAGTTACTAATGTACTATTGTTCAATATTCCATGAGTTTTACATACTTCAACTGGAAAAAAAAAAAAAAAGAGTGCATGACTAGAAGTTAGGAAAGCATAAATTAGTTTGAAAGAGTTGCATGTGATTACAACTCCTTAATGTATCGTAACCAGTAATGCTTTCAGCTGTTTGTTTAAACTCTATATTGTCTCAGAGATGCAAAGAATGCTCTATCAATTTCATCATGCTTCAAAGAAGAAGTCTGAACATCTGAGTAACTATGCCCTTCAAACAAACGTAGAAAAGCAAGTAATGTTCTTTGGAGGCAACAGCCCATACAATTTGCTGGATGGCACAGTTTCTCTACAGATTTATTCGTTTTCTTTGAAATGTTTTCCTAGAGCAGTTTGGACATTAAAATGGCCATTACAACAACAATAAAATCAACAATCTGCCAAATAATAGATACTGGGATAAAATCTGAACTGTATGGAACAGAAGGCAAAACATTTGAGAACAAAGCAGGCTAGAACAGTTCATATGAATGGAAGTATCACTAGTCACAGCAACCAAATCCATTTATCAGACAAAAACTTTAGCTCTGTTATGCTAGTCACATCAGGAAGGGGGAGATAACAGCTAAGAATGAAGACTGGATTCAGCTGTTTGTTAGAAAAATATTTTTTCTAGAAGCAGCTGAAAATGGTGAGGATTATATTATTTTTCTCTTTGTCCTGTTACTGAAATCAAGCTTTTGGACATACCAGGAGTTTTAAAAGGTTTATTTTATGGGATATGTGTTAAGAGATATTTGTTAGAGAACTTGAAGTGAAAGGGCACAGAGAACACATTCAGTAAGAAACAGGAAATCAAGCTCAAGGAGAAAAGGGGCCGCAGGTATTCAGCACCTGCAAGGGTGACTGGCTTTTAAGCTGTTTTGGAACATTACCCCAGTTCACCTAATTTTTAAACTGCGTTAAATCTGGAGTTGATGTCTCTCAGGAGTGCTATTTTGCCTATTCCCATTTTATCCATAATGCTGCAAGAAATGCTCAGCATAATGTTAAGATGAAGTCCTATGTACTTTGTGGCCATTAAACATCCCAAAGCACTTCTGAAAAGAACAGTGATCTCATGTTCTTCTCAGACTTCCCTAGTTTATGATGGTTACAAGGTGTCTAGGAGGAAAAACAAAAAGCCAACCAAACACCTGTATTACAATGTATGTAATTTGTAAAATTGCAAATGGTTGTAGTAAAGATCCTTGTATTTGTGGTAAAAGGAATTTTAGGACTTTCTAAAAATCACTTTTATATGTGTACATGCAGCATGAATGTTATAAACAGCGCTGTTTGTTTGAATTACGAGAAAGTGCAAATGGATGGCACGACTGAGTTACCTGCAATATCTTCTAGAATAGTGAGCTTTATCTAACAATATGTCTGAAGTTCAAAAAACTTTGCACTGACACCTTTGAAGTTGTAAGATTTCCTTGTAGGTGATCCTCTGGCATAAAGCATGAAAGGATTATTGTCCCTGATGTGAATCCCAGATATGACTCCAATTACAATGAGCTTCATACTCTGTGTCACAACACGACCCTTCAGATCTTCCCTGCTTGACTCAGAAGTTTTGCCTTATGAACCACAAGAACCACTCAAAGCAGGAAAGCTGTGGAGACTGTGCATTTTACTGTCCAAGTCCAGTGTCATGGAACCATGATATTGAAGAAATAAAAAAGTCATGTGTACTAGTCACAGGTCAATCCTGCCTTCACTATCTTGGGGACAAGACTGTGTTCCTAGCATGTGCTTCCAAAGAAAAAACCCTTATTTGTTTTCTGAACTAGTTCACAGTGATCCAGAAACTTTCATAGATAGGTTCTGTATTCCCAATGCGTACTGTATCATGTAAAAATTAAGAAAATACAAATAATAGGTTTCTTTCTGAATCCTTAAATGCTTTAAGTAAAAGCATGAACAAGATTAATTAATGTTAGATATGTAACAGGAAAGTGCTTGACCTTTTTTTGTGCATTCATTTTATGAATCTGTTTTTTCTTCAAAAAGAAAAGTCCCATCTTTTGATATGAAAATATATCTTGTACTTGTAAACTTGCATTCATACATAGAAGGACTGGAACATCTACTTCCAGCACCTCAAGCCTCTTTATTTAATAGCAGATTAAGTGACAGCTATCTTTCTGTGTATGTTATCACACTGGAGGGGAACAAGATGCTTTGCCAGTTGGTTTTGCACAGATGGTGGGCCTCAGAAATGTTGGGGTTTTTTTAGCTGCTTTGGTGAGTTTTGCACAATTCTTGCTCTGTTACTTCCTATCCCTTTCTTTTGCAATTTTAGCTCTACTCCATCCCTTGCCTTTTACTGAAGTCCCAGTCTTCTCAGCTACTTTCAAGACCTCTGTTCCAAGTTCTAAGGTATCCAGGCTAACCCATTCAAATCCCTGCACCAGTACTTCTCAGTTCCTGCTGCATATCCCTTGCTAGCTTTTTCAGTCCTCCTCAGTTCCTGCTGCATATCTCTTGCTAGCTTTTTCAGTCCTCCTCCTAGCTCACTGTTTTCTTACATCTCCTATGCTCTGGTAGTTTAACACCAGTCTCCTATTTCACAGTCCACCTTTCTTTTGCACACAGCTGGTTTCTGCCTTTTTCTTGCTGAACCACATCCCATTAGCTTCATAGTGTTCAGCTCTATTGCCTTCCTTTCTTCAACTGATGACAGACATCTTTTTGGTCTCAGTAGTTTGATGTATTCTTTTCTCTTTGTTCCAGTTACTTTGATCTTCTTTCTAGAACTATAAAAAGTGAGTTTCTATCCCAACATTTTCTCTGAATTCCAAAGGGTACATCTGGCTGACACATCTGGTCTTTCCGCACCAGCCTTCCTAATTCCCAATCTCATTTGGCTCAGTGACTACTCAGTTACCATAAACACAATGACATCCCCATCTACCTACCTCCCAGCATTGCTGGAAATTATGTAGGGTAACAAACTCTTACTTCCTCCTCTTACTTCTCTCTGACTTTCTGACTCTTCTGTTTGTTTTTTTCTCTGGCTGCTAGACTTCATCTTCATGACCTTAGGCAATCACATCCCTCCACTCTATCATCCTCTGTCTGTAAGTTCTTCCCCTGACGATTGCATGTACTGCTCTAGGTTTGAATAAGCTGGCTTGCTTCTCAGCAGCTGGATTCTTTCAAGGAACTGAACAGAAAGGTGACTTCTCTTCAAACACCAGGCAGAAGAATCTTCCTCTTCTGTGTATAAACTGTCTTTCAAAAAGGACTGTTTTCTTGCAGCTTAATGAATTTGTGCTCTTCAGCAGTGTCACAGCAACTGACCGTATTTTTCTACCTTACCTTTACCGTGAAGCAAGATGTGTATAACAAGTTATTATGGTAATCCCCTTCATGGTAGTTTAAATTAATATATTTCATTTCAGAAAAAATAAAGTGCTGGTTTGTTTTAACCTTAATCTTAAATCTATAGAATTAAGGATGAAGGAATCACACACCATTCTTTGGTGGGCAAGGTAAATGTACTTGTCACTCATTAGCCCTCTGTGATGCTGCAGCATGTTTCCTGGAACCAGCCAAAGACTTGAGCTGAAAAACGCTTCTTTGTCATTGTGGAGCACATGTAGACTGACTTTTGCATCTGTGTGCGTTTTCATAGGACTGGCAGGAGCACGGAGCAAAGGTGAGTACTTTCTGGGCAAAGTCAGAAAGCCTGCGCTAGAGGAAAGTCATTTGAGATGCATAAATTTTCCTAGATCAACTCCTGAAAGCACTTGCAAAAATGAAATAGTATTTACTATGTCCAGCAAGTAAGAAACAACTGAAAACAATGTTTAAAATCAAGAGACACCAGTAACCTTTATTTACAGTCAGTAATCCATCAACTTACTGAAGCTTGTGAAAAACAGCAAGTGATTTTCAGTTGGCATATGCTGTAAAATGTCAATCAGGAGTTTAGAACTAAAATAGATGTATAGGTCCAGGAAGTTTGTGGACTATGCCTTTCAGTGAATGACCTGTTTGTGAGGGAAGTGGATGCTGAAAATCAAGAAATGTGCATTCAGCTCCAAGGCAGAAAAGAACAACTTGGCAGGGAAAGCTTTTAGATTAATTGAGAATGGCTAAGAAGCCAGACTGAGGGGAAAGGAACAATATGACCATAATAGTTCTGGTTTACTTCACTGCACTTGTACCACCTGCTGATGTGATTTTACAAAGCTAGTTCGCATCCCAGAGGCACACAGCGTAATTTTACTTTAGCTCAAATAATAGCCTTCCTAATTTCTGATCAAGGGCTCTTATTCCTCATTTCTCCACGAATGGATTTCTCAAGCATTCTAAAAAGCAAATGTAAGATTAAAACAGGGGTTTAATGGCTGCAGCCATATCACCTCAATCTGTGAATCTCTCAGGACTTCTCAGAATCTTCATACTAAGAGAATTGCAGATGGTCAGGACTTAAAAAACATCTAAGAAAAACTTATGTGCTACAGGAAAACATGTTAGTTGGTTATTCTGCATCGTGGTACACAAAGTCAAACCTGAAACCATCTTCCTAGTGTAAAATCAAACTTCCCAGCATTTTTAATTAAACTGGGATGTGTACCACTGACAGGACCAGTGTCACAAAGTGAAACACAGGAGATTCCCTCTGAACAGCTGGAAACACTTGGTCTGGGTGACTGAGCACTGGCACAGGTTGCCTAGGTGTCTCCCTCTGTAGATAATAATCTTGGCACAGCCAATGATAATAATAATAATTATTATTAGATAATAAACACATCTTGACACAGCCCTGAGGAACTGACTTTCGGTGGCCCTGCTTGAGCAGGGGTTTGATCACCTTCACAGTTCACTTTTGACTTCAATGCTTCTGTGATTCTGAAACTTCCATCTTTTCTAAGCTGAAGCAGAGTGTGACAAATTATGACACAGGATCATCTTAAGATGTCTGGATGTGAAAAGGAGCAAAGATAATCTAAATGCAATGCTGATTTTCAGTATGTGCAACAAAAATACAATGATTAAAAAGATTATTGTCAGCATTCATGCAAATAATATGTTTACAGATTTATAACAACAGATTAATCTAGGCAGTAAATCTAAAAATAGTGTGGACAAAACACAGCACAGAAATTCCAGCTCAGGTAGGAGGAGAGAACTAATTTTGAAGGTAAATGATGGGGCTCAGGTCAGATTATCAGCATGTAAGGGGGAGAAAGAAAGTGCTTATCCAAAAACTTTTGCCTCATGAAATTTGTAAAATCTTTGAAAAGATGACTCCATACTTACTTATATTGATCTCTGCATATTCTGGGTTTCTTTATACACATAGATGATTAGGGAAGAGAAATGAAAAAAGAAAATGCAGCAGCTCCTATAGTGTCAAGTTCTTCTGAATAATCTCTTACTTTATAAGCAGTTCACCAAACCAGGTTCAAAGCAACAATGCATCCTCCAATTCCTCACTTGACTGTTTCCTCTTGCAGATCCATCTGATAATCCAAGTGAGTCCTAGCTGATGATCTAAGCAAGCAAAAATCCCCTACTACGTGCTGCAGTTTTCTCTGGAGTCACCATGTTTGCTGTTATTTGCTTTTTCTTTGTCTCAGCATCAGCATTTTACTTCAGCTTTTTTTCTGGGGAAAAATCCAGAAGATCTATTCAGATTTTAGTATCCGAAAGATATAGAACAGAGCTAATATTTACGTGATGTAAAAGCAAAGCAATCAGTGATTATTCCTGTTGAATTTATACCACTAGGTCAGCGCTCCTTTATAGCAGCCTTGCTTCTTATTGCCCTAGTACTTTATCAAAAGAGAATGCACTTAGGGCCAGGCATGGCAAGAGAGGCCCAAGAAGCATTTCTGTCTTATCCCATGGTATTTACGTCAGGTGCACCCAAGTACAAAATAAGTTTCCACTTCTATTGAGACTGAATATTTGATGGAGTCATCACATCTGTTTTCCCCCTCTAAACTTTCTTAAGGGTTGGGAGGTATCCACTCAGTCTCATTTGCTCCCCTTCTGTACTCACTCTGCCCATTGATAGAGATACTGGCACATGCTCAAATATCCATCCCAGCACGCTCTTTCCCCATCTAAAACTAGCAAAGCAGGATGCTCTCCTTTTCACTGAATGCGAGATGCATCCTCCAATGCCTAGGTGCCCCTGTGAATGTGAGTGACGGGTCCTTCATGCTATGGGCAGGATGAAGGTAGAAAGAAGAGACCATGGACAGCAGTACAGAGGGCAAATGCACATCCTTCAAAATTAGAGTGAAGTAGTATTCAGGGCCTGTCATTTGTGGTGATGGTAGAGAATGTGCTCTACTGCTTTCCCACCACAGCAATATTGACTGCTAAGCCTGGAGTGAGGGGGTTAAGTCCAACGTGCCTTCCGCTGCTGCTCATAATCTGAACCACTGAGACTTAAACTACAGGACAAAGCTTCCCTCTGCCTGGTTGTCTTGCAGTTCTGCCTGCTCAATGAGGCAGGAAAAATTATGTTAAAACTGAATAAAACCAGTGCATTTTCTAAATGACAAGGGCTTTTGATAAGATACTCAGCTGGTAATCATAAATGCAGAGCAGACAATGCAGCTGACTGATCCATTTGATAAGCAAATGAACAAAACCTTTAAAAGGAGAGGGAGAAGGAAGCACAGTAATCTGTAGACTGGCAGAACTGGCAGTTTGGAAGGGCTGAAAACTGAACTGCAGCACATTTTATTTCCTTTATTACCTAGCATGTTTTACTAAAATTCTTATATAAGATTTATAAGGCTTATGAAAAGTTTAACAGCTCCCTCCGATTAACTTTGACTTGTTAGAGTCTGGCTGTCTGCATCCACTGCTTCCCTGTCAATTAATTCTGCATAATGGTCAATTTTCTCCAAAGGAGCAAAGTGTAATTTGTTTGCACTCACAGTACTCATTCCAGATCAGGTAAGCTACTGAGTGCTAAATTCACTAATCCTTCATCCTCCTGATTAAAAATACAGAAGCACGCAGCCATGTATGAAGGACTGAGAACATAGTCACAGAGTATGCAGAAAACTCAAACTGTGTTATTTTTTCATGTGGGAGATCATGTGTTACATGAAAGGCATGACTAATGATATACACAGGACATTCTGACAAGAAGCGCCTGCCACTCTGGAACATTACTTCATCCCTTACATTTTTTGGTTAATGACAGGAAGATTTTACAGCAAAACTTCAAATGTTATTTTGCTGTTATTAGCATTAGATTTTTCTAATAGCTGTTACTATGATTCTATCAGATGATGCTTTTGTATGACAGTGGGTAATTTTGACTGGATTTACTTCCTCCAAGCAGAATATCACTGTATCAAACCCAGGGTGTTAAAACTAGGGGTCGTTCAGAAGAGAGGTCCCATTTCTTTTCATTATATTAAGAAATTTATTTCTAAAACTTTCTGGTATTAACAGAGTTTTATATTCAATATTTTTTATTTTATTAAATATATCTAATATTTTATGTATACTTTGTATGCGTACAGCATAGCTGTTGCTGGGTTTTACAGTGTAAAGGGCACTTAAAAAATAAGAGAAGGAACCTTGAGGTTGTATTAACAGAGGACAACATGAATGATATGCAAAGGCTATTATGTGCTACAGTTAGACAAGTAGTGCATTACACCTTATTTCATAGTATCATGCTGCACAGAGGATAAAAAAGGATATTTACCATTGCTCTTGTAAAACCTCATGAGACATCATTCTTAAGTTAATAGAAAACCACAAGACTCAGAATCAAGAGTAATCTTTAAATGAAATGAAGGTATGAAAAAGAAACTAAAGTAACTTAATTCTGATTCCAGTTCTGCAGCCCTGAGGAAGACCTTGGAAATCTAACTATCCTATCTAGTCCTAAAAGCAGGTAACTCAGACAAATGTATCATTTAGCACAGAAAAATAAAATGTTTTGTTACATCTAATTATACTTCTGTCCTGGGTTCAGTTGTAACAGCTATTTTTATTCCTTATTAGTAGCTGGTGCAGTGCTGTGTTTCGACTTTAGTCTGAGAACAATGCTGATAACACACCAATGATTTAAGTGTTGCTAAGTAATGTTTACCCTGATCAAGGACTTTTTCAGTCTCATGCTGTGCCAGTGAGGAGGGGCATGAGAAGCCGGGAGGAAGCAGAGACAGGACACCTGATCCAAAGTAGCCAAAGGGGTATTCCATACCACAGCACATCACTGCGGGGGAGTCACCCAGAAGGCCCAGATCACTGCTCAGGCTGTACTGGGTATCAGTTGGCAGGTGGTGAGCAATTGCATTGTGCATCACTGCTGGTTATTGTTTGGGGTTTTTTCCCCTTCCCTTTTTAGTTTTATATTCTCTCCCCTTGTTATTTCCCTTACCATTATTATTATTAGTGGTAGTAGTAGTGGTTTTGTATTATACTTTAGTTATTGGACTATTCTTATCTCAACCCGTGGGATTTACATTCTTTTGATTCTCCTCCCCATCCCGCCAGTAGCCAGGCGGGAAGGAGGGAGGGAAGGAGCAAGTGGCTGTGTGGTTCTGAGTTGCCAGCTTAGCTTAAACCGCGACAACTGGTTTGAACTTAATGGCTTCTCTAAGCATGCATGGTCTACAGGTGACTGGTTTTACAAATTCTTGATTGCACCTTCAGCAGAATTATGGAAATCATTCCTCAGTCTTCTCTGGAATGGAGGATATTTCCAGTAATCAGCAGATTTCAGCACTTGAATTTGAGAAGAACAATAAAGTACTAGTATTTGATATATGTATGTATGTACATACGGTGGTAAGATTTTTTTTTAAGTAAAGTTTTACACAATGATAACCCAGTGAATGGATCATCTTGAGAACTGCAGGAAGGAAATTTCAGTGGCAGGATGGGATTTTGGAGGACACAAAATTGTTTGCATGCTTTCACAAACCTCGACTTCTATGTTTATATTTTGAAATATTTGGAACTGCACCTAAAACCAGATTTGTAATTGAGTATAGTCTGCTCATTGCAGGTGGTGGACTAGACGACTTTTGAAGGTCCCTTCCAACCCAAGCTATTCTATGATTCTGTGATTAACATGATGATACTCTTTCCTGTTATGTATCAGAGTTTAGCATTACAGGGACTAATAGGATTATTCATTCCATCTTTTTAGAACTTTCACTTATGGCGCAGTCTCTATTACTTTACCTGGTTTAGCTTGGTAGTACCAAGTGACAGATCTAGTACCATTCCTCTTATGTGCAGCATAATATACATCACTGCCAGTAAGATTTTGCTGTCTAATATAAATTTCCCCATCTTAAATTTTCCCCTCCGCTTCTCTGTGCTGAACAAAATAACTTTCCTTTCTCAGGGTTAAGCCCTTCAGCTATCTGTAGACCAATATCATGTCTCACTTTTTTCATCACTTATGCTTCTTTTTCTTTTTTTAGATTCCCATCTGTTATTTCTGATATGATGTGTAGTATTTAACTGTCCCAAGTTGGCATGAACTCTGAATTTCATTTACCTGCAGTTCAATATTTAAATAAAACTTAAAGTGAACGCAACTTAAGGTCACGTACACAAATAGTGGTCTATCACATTACAGAAAATTGCTCCTTATCCCTCACCTACCTTTGTAACATTTTCCTCCCCAAAACCAGTGTTCTATCTCACTAGGCACCAGACTAAGAAGTGTGCTTTACATCAGTAAAGTGTGAGCTGAGACAAGTTAAAATATTTCTAGAAATTACCTCTATTAAACAGGTTGTTTCTTCTTCTGAAAGATTTTTTTTTTCCTTTAGGAAATGTTTATTTTGTACAAAAGCACAATAACCAGAAGCCATTAACTTTCAAATGCCTAGTTTCCAGCTGTGCTGAACTCATATTGCCACTGTCATTTTTAACTGGAGGGTACTCCTTGCACTAAGGCACCAGGTAATTTAATAAGAAAAAGAGGAATCATTTACGTCCGTATCTTCTGAAGTCAGTCACTTAGCTATCTATGAGGATCTTGGCCTACTGATCTGGTTTTTTACATGATACAAAATGTAGCCTTCAGTTACAAGAAAGAAATTGCCATGGCAGTTAGCCATTCCCCCTTTGAAGTTCAGCATTAACTTTGTCTTACTGTTTTTGTTATTCCCATTTCTTCCCATGATCTTTCCCCCTCAAAGCAGAAAAAGTCTGTAAATTCTTTCATTCCCTTAATCATTTAAGATTCATAGTCCAGAGTAGCTAATTTGCATATATTAACATTTCGTACACGTTGCTCATTTGCTCCTTACCTTCAGAAACTACTTTCAGTAGCAATTCTCTCAAAGCAGTCAATCTGAAATCTCTCAAGTAGGTAATATTAACCCAGTTTCAAGCACTAAAATACACAAACTATTCTGCCTAGACCAGGAATGTTGCCTTTACCTCAGCTGACTGAATTGCCAAAGTCAAGACCTGCATCACAACCAGCTCCTCAAGTGTCTGCGGGGTCAGACTAGCACTACCAGAGCTGCCTTAGTCCATCTGAGAGCTGCAGCTCCTCTTCCTCCTCCCGCTACTCTGAGGAGCCATGGAGTCTTTTCAGAGCATCTGGGCAAGAATGCAGTGACCCAGTGGAAGAGCACCTTCAGTGAAACTAAACTTAAAAAGTAGTTTATTTTCCTAACTAAACTTAAAAAGCCATCAAAAAACTACAGAAAGTGAAACGAAAGATCTTTCTTCCTTCCAATACGCTTCAGTTACAGGGAAAAGCATTAAGTACATACTTGAAATTGGAAAAAATAGTGGGTTGGAAAAGCATAGTTGAAAGCATAGTTTCTCTTAGAAATGATACTTCTTTTTATCCCATCACGTCAGGAATTTTGTTATGTCTAAAATTCTTCATTCCAGAGCCTGGGTTTGACAAGCTGTAGTTGGAGTAATTGGATGCTTTCTAAACTGGAATTGCCAGACAACTCATTCAGAGTGTACACAGAAAATTTGTGATTTGGTTTTTCTTAGATTCACCACCTGGGTTTGCTTAAGACAAAATTTTACAATAGAAATTGAAATACAAAGAGAATATTTATGGTGATGTGGGACAGATTATGTATGAAAACTCCGTATCAAATACAAAAATTGAAGGAATGTCCTCCCTCATTTTTTGTGTTGTTTGGGGTTTTTTTGGTTGCTTGGTTGGTTGTTTCTTTGTGGTGTGTTTTTTTTGGGTTTTGGTTTTTGGTGTTTGGGTTTTTTTAATTTATTTATTTATTGTTGTTTTGTTTGGAGTTTTTTTCTGTTCTTCTTTTAGGAGGCTGATCACAATTACTGTTTCCTACTGTGGAACAATGAAGCAAAAGAACAAAAAGGAAAGCCAGTAATTAAATGTTAAACATGTTTGCTCACTGAATTGGATGTTTCCTTTCCATTTTCATGCCAGTTCCATCCAAACAACGTGCTTTGCTCTTTAAAATAATTTTCCATACGTATGCTGTTGCAGCAGGAGCAAATTTAGTCTGAGTGCCTTTAGCTTAATAGCATCTTTAGAGGCATGATCTGTCATTCCTCTCTCTGCTTACTAAATAAACACTGACAAAGGGTGTAGACAGTATCTTTTCTTCACTGTTCCTTTCAGCAGTTTGGGAAGGTCAGAACTCTTCTCCTTGTGCTTACTATTACTGTACCATACCTACTGTCGGTATTTTATCTTTCTTTAAGGCTGCACCTGTAAAATTTTATTTCTGTGCCATTTGGCTTTAATCCTCCCAGTCTAGCTTTAAAGCATTCTTCTCTTCCTCTAAAATACAGTTAAATATGTCTTACTTTGCTCATTTCCCGGCTTGAATTGCATGGCTGTAATATCATGAACAAGTTTTAAGTACTGCGTATTCCATTGTAGATGGTCAGTTTAACCATGTTAACAAGTGCTTCATCTATTCATCTTTCAGGTCCAGTATCAGAAAGAAAACTTCTAGAAGCAAATATTTTTAATCCAGATTCATGAGTCCCCTCATGTGTCTCACAGGCAGTGATATGGCAGAGCTATGCAAGAATGTTGCTGCTTGTGTTTTTACCTTTTAGGATTTATGAGTGCATACAGGCATATATAGGCAAGGTATTGCAACTTTACTCCTTCAATTAGTCTCTGACAACTTTCAGTCTAAAACAAAGTCAAAGCAGCTTGTCTGAAACCTGAATTCTGTTTCTCAGCTTGGATTGATATAGCAGCTACGAGAGTACAGGCAAGAATAAATACATTGGGTTGTCTCACCACAAAGGGCCATTGCATGGGCACACACAAATGCATACTCTGCATTGTGCTTAAGCATCAACTAAGAAAGAAAAAAAAAAAAGATGTAATTTGTTACATGGTGTTATATTTCTGTTGCATTGTGTCACAACTGCTGTCACTATCAAGACAGAACAACATAGAAAGACTTTGGCAAGGTTCATAAACTTTTGGTGAAGATGGATCCCCTGTGTTCCCAAGGCCATCCATGCTAGGCAGAAGTCTTCTGCTCCACATATTTAAGACAAAAAAACCACCCTAAGTCCTGAGTTTCACAGCCTACTTAGCATCCTTCAACCTTTCTTCCCTCCTGAGCATGTTGTCACATGTTTCCATAGCAGCAGCAGGACAGCTGTCCAGTTCTTTTATTCATGGTATAACAGTCTGAAGTGATTACAGTTTTCTGCTTGGCGGCTCAGAGTTCCTGTTATCCTCACAAAGGTGATCTGACGACACTCATGCGTCCAACAGTGCTCCATCAAACACTTGGCTATTTTCTATGCTGCAGCTAAAGTCAACACAGTCTTCCCCATTGTTTTCTGCTCTTCAAAAGATGAGCCGTCTTTTGGGAGAGTGCTCTGTGAGATCCCATGAGCTACGCAACAGTTTTGCCATTTCGTCATGAATGAAAATTATTCTTGGAGCTCATATAAGGGCGGTTTGTCTTTGTATTTCTTTTGTCTTGCAGACTTGAATGTCATCATTTTATAAACCAAATATTTCCATTCTGTCTCTTCTATACTACTTGATATACAAATATAGTTATTCTTGAGAACATTCAGGCAATGTTAGCAAAGATACATCCTTCCACACTTATGCCACACCTTCAATATAGCATTATATAATTGCCTTCAACAATATAATCTGGAATAAAGTCCTCTGCTGTGAAGAATTCAAGGAGACATAGAGTTCAAAGTTTCTTCCTTTTAAATGAATATGAACTGTATTAATGTCCTGGTACTCAGAACTACCAGACAGGCCTGCTCAGGTGTTTCTGAAAATGAATGCTGCTGTGCCCTATGTCAACAAGTAAGTTCTCCCCTAACTTTTCAAGGATGGAGTGCCTTTTGGAATTAGTGCAGTTATCCATGATCTGTCCTGCAGGCACTCTGAGCAGTCAAACAAACCAAGCTCAGTTTCTTCAAACTGCTAGACTTTGACTAGAAGGTCTAGACAGCTGTCCCAATACCAGTATTTCAACCATGTTCCTCTTCTTATCACAATCTAACAAGAAATGGCAGGCTTTATGTCCCAGATACCTGGATTTATCTCTGGAAAGTTACTAATTTTTCTGGTTGGAGACTCTTTTCCCATTTCTTCTGTTCTCGAAAACATTTTTTGCAAGTAAAAGACAAAGCTCAGGCAACACTATTGCGCTTGGAAAGATACTAACTGTTGTTGTGCTGCTTACATTGAGCATCAGACTGTATGAAAGAGTGCTGTAAAAAGAAACTATATTTCTTTTAGAACCTATACCTAAAGCAATCTTCCATTGGGATATTCCCAAAATTCCTGTTTGAAAAGCAGCCATATGGGGTCCCATTCTGTCTTCTACTAAGCCTTACAGACTCCTGAAGTAGCTGGGAGCAATATGATGTCCAGAAGTGCTGTCTATAAAAGGGTCTTCTGCCAGATAAATTTCCAAGGGTACTGCACATGTACAACCAATAAAAGGAAAAAGAATGGCTGCTTGTTTGTAGTTTTCCAGTAAATATGTGTTTTAGGCAATACATCTCTAACAGTTCCTCCTACTCTTCTCTCTGTAGTCTAGTCAAATATATTGCTTCTTAGGATGAGAGGAGCTGAAATGACTGGCTGTTCCACCCTAACTTTACCGTATGTGAAGCATATGGCAAGAGAATGAAGGGATATTTTTAATGATAATGCCACAGTTAAAAACAAAACAAAACAAGAAGCAGAAAACAAACCTCAAAACTAATGCTAAGAATGCTGGCATAATAGTTTCCACAGTGCTAATGCAGGCGAAGACAATGAATTCAGAAGAAATGCTACACTTGTTTTTTATCAAATTATTCAATTCCCACAAATTCCACTTCCATAAAAGCCAAGAAGAATTCTGCCGTTAGTATCAGCAGAAGTCGTTCTAGTCTTGCAGCCCTTATTGTGGACTTTGATGCTGCTGATGCTTATGTTTAGGAGTAAGCATACTGGGCTTGTATATGTAGTTAATCACTTCTGTGAATGCTTGCAGATAGACTATGAGATTCTGATCCTGCAAATATTTGTACTTGAACTCAACTTCAAATACAACAGTGTTCAAACTGAATATATTCTCTGCAGTTTCAAAGCCTCCTGATGAAGGAGGTTACAACCTACACTGTGCTTTGAACTAGGTCCTGTAGTTTCTTCATTGGCTCATACTGTGTGTAGAGTACTTAGACAAAGCTAATCTTCCAAAGGGGAAAGATAAGCAAAGTTACTTTCTCATGCTTTGATCTCATTTATTTGTGTCTGGTTTCATAATTAATTTTGGAAGAAATTATTATTAAATTATTATATATATATCAAATAACATATAATATAGTATATATAAAATATATAAGACATATATATGATTATTATTAAACACGCAAAACCTGGAAGAGTGATTTTACTATTCCTGAAAGAGTATCTCAGTGTAATGATATTTCTAATAAATATCTTACATATATTTGTAATTTCTATTGTCAACCAAATTTTGAAAAATGAGATTGAAATTACAGATGTGGGTAGATGATATTATCGTATTCAGGAAATGTGGCTGCTCAGCTGTGTAAAAGGATACATGCTGCCTTTCGCAAATAATTTCTGAGGCTTTTCAACTGAAGCGGTGAACTGGCAATGATGCCTGTCAATTGATGAAATTACCTATTTCATCTACAGATAGGATTTTCTTGTGATTTGGATTAAACAAAGTGTCTCCAAAGGAGTGTGGTGTCTTATCTGTGATTTTCTCACTACTCAAGTCTTCCTGAGCTATTGGCATTCTTGAGTCTCAATTTGAGATATTTTCTTTGGGAATAGTCCATATACCCCTTTCTACCATTGGTTCCTTCTACAGCAGTAAACACAGTATTTATCATTGCATTTCCTATACATTATTTTCATAAATCACACTAATCAGAGGAGGAAATACTAGCCTTTAATCTTATCCTTAGTGATTTACATGCAATGAAGTGTCATAGGAATGGTCCTCTGGCATTTATGATTTTCTAAATGTACTGCTGTTGAATGTAATTTTCTTCTTATTGCCTACTGTTCGCAAATGGCTTTCTCAATTTCATCCTGCCTAGCTTTTGAGAAGCACCACCAAGGTATGAAGAGACTAACAATGAAAAGGAAATTATTAGCTGGCGGCACTGCATCAGCAAAATTATTATTCTGTTATGACTACAAACAGTAGCAGCAAATGTGAAAACAGACGTTCAAATTAATCAGCATTTAAGGGAAATGTGTTTGGAATAATTATCAGATTGTTTTTAAGCAGCTATGTTTACAAGTGCATCTCTGCTGTCATCCTTGCTAGGGAAAAATAGCAAATAAGTACACATTTTGAGGTGAGGGACCTTTGTGTAGAGTGTGCCAACAGCCCATGTACATCCACTAGGACACTTCTTTGCAATCCCAGTGAGGATACTTCCAGCCTATTGCAGCTACAAATGGATGTAAAGAGACTGGATCTGATCCATTCTTCATCGCTATTCATACCTTTAGCACTATTTCACGTATCCTTTCTCTTTTCCCTTTAAGCCTATCAAGTGCTGTCCAAAGTCACTGGTATAAGTAATCAGGGACACAGAAGCTGTGCATCAACTTCTTGGGAGCTCAAAGTTTTCAAACAATCTGAACACTGAAAGTACTAAATTTTTATTATATCCCATTTTCTCTTGAGCGTTCCAACACTGAAAAAAAGAAATAAACAAATCACCCTTTACTGTCTTCTTCCTGCAAGTATTGTAATAACTGGGAAGAAAAAAAAAAAAAAAAACAAATCCAGAACTTGAGCTAGCTATACTGTTGTTATGATAAATGAGTAATCTTTGCACATTTGCATCTACTTTGTTTAATATTTTTCCCATACAGATACTTCATCGATTGGAAGAATGATGCGGACAGCTACTTTACAATAGATGCTACTGAAGGAACCATTGCTACTAATGAATTACTGGATAGAGAAAGCACAGCACAGTACAATTTCTCTATAATTGCAAGTAAAGTTAGTAAGTATGACACAAACTGAATTAATATGCTAAAGTGTTTTTTTTCTAGAATGTAGTGCTCACACATAAATATACAGTGAAGAATGCATATATTGCTGAAAGAAGGCTCAGTAAATATCATTTTGCCAGACTCACTATGAAGCTAAGTTTGATGTTCAAAGAGCTCTTAAAGTTTTTCTAGTAGTGCTTACATAGGCACAGCTCCCTCAGAAGCTGAAAAACATTTTGTCAGCAAAAAGAGCAAGAGGAGTTGTATGAAGGCCTTCCAATTCTGATTTCTGATATTGTAATTCATTCCATATGAAATTACATTAGTCAAATAACAGGTCTGTCAATCTGCTTTTTGAAGGCAAAAGAATTTGAAGACTCATTTAATTCCCACACAAAAAGTACACTAAAACTGAGTCAAGATTTAAGGCTCTAAATGAATCAGTCTGTGTGCTGCATCTCTGCTCTCATGCTTTCTCTCTTCCCAAGACTTTAAGGCTAACTATGTGTTTTCTTTTCCTGTGTGATTTATGGTGGGGGTTGTTTTTTTCATTTCTTGTATTTGTGTCTTCCAAGTAGTTTCAGGGGCTTTTTTAAAATAAGAATTCCCTTCTGCTGCTGTATTATGTAGCTGCTTTCTCCACTGCCATCCTTCTGTGTAGCATTCCTCTTTCATGATTATGTCAAACCGAAACTCTCATAGACATATACCACTTAATGGCCACAGAGGTCCTTCTGTTGACATCAGTGGGCTGCAGAAGCAGGAAAATATTATTTTTGAAGAATTTCTGCTAAAAAAAATGAAAGTAGAAATTCCACTTGTTTAGTTCCGATGTAGAAACACTGAAACTGCCATCTCTTATTAGAGAAAAAGTGCACTGAAGAGTGTCTTACCATACACGATTACCTAAGGAAAGTGGCCCAGTATTGCAATCAGTTGCATAACTTGCCTCAGGAATAGATGCTACTATTACCTAAGTATTTCAACTCTCCATTACCTTATCTCTTTAAACTAAACACACTCTAAACTAGTCATAGTTTTACCAAGTTCTGTTATTTAAAAAACTTTATTGCTAAAATATGTATTTTGCTTTCTCAGTGTGAGACAGTAACAACAAAACCCCTCACCTTTTAAACACATCCTAAGGATCATTCTGCAAATTACCTTTTCTTGAACCGGCCAATTATAAAAAAACTCCGCCAGCTTTATCCCCATCAAATCAGAGAAAAAAACAAATTAAATTGGTTTTGCCATCATTCTCCTGTATGTGGAAAATGATGCCAAGGTCATGAGTAGGCTTACATGGACTCCTTGCCTGTGCCTTAGCCCTGGGGCCTTCTATGTCATTGTTCTCTTGGTTCTTCTGTAGCTTCAAAATGAAACCGTGTATGAATCACAGTTGATGCTTGTGTTACATTTTTTTCTCACAGCCACTAAAGTCTTAAAGTAATATTATGCCTTTTGAACAATCACTTTACTCTTCAAACAATGTTGTAAATGGCACAGTTTAGATAGCTAAGTATAGCAGCATGCAAATGATATATATAAATGTTGATATTGATGTACCATTTAGACTTTTCTTAGAGGCTGATAAATCTGAATATTATTAGCACTAAAGTACCAGAATTTATAATTTTTAATGGAATAGATTTCAAAAATGAGGCAGCAGAGAATTACCTAGTTGGATACATAGCAGCCTTCCAATATCTGAAGGGAGCCTATAAGGATGCCAGAGAGGGACTTTTCATCAGGGACTGTAACAATAGGAAAAGGGGTAATGGTTTAAACTTAAATAAGGCAAGTTCAGGTTATATATAAGGAAGAAGTTCTTTACTGTAAGGGTGGTGAAGCAGTGGAACAAGTTGCCAAAACACGTGGTAAATGCTTCATCCCCGGCAGTGTTCAAGGCCAGGTTGGACAGAGCCTTGGGTGACATGGTCTAGTGGAAGGTGTCCCTGCCCATGGCAAGGAGGCTGGAACTAGATGATCTTAAAGTCCTTTCCAACCCAAACCATTCTATGATTCTATGATACTTGATACTACCTTTGCTGACATTGCCTTTTATGGAGGGGGAAAGAGGACGGAAGGAAGTCTTGTCCAAAAGCCTGATTATTTGGGAATTTATAAATGGTTTCATGTCCACTGTCCTTGTTCTGCACTTATCTGACATATAAATATATGTGTATATGCTAAGACTATTCTTCCCTAAATTCCAGATCCTGCCCCTGCCTATATTTCCTGGTACAGGTTGGCAGCTTGAACAGAGGCAAAATTTGGACTCTTAGCAAACAGCTAATTATGAAATCTGCTTGTCCTCGGCTTGATTGTGTCAACTTGTACACTCACAACCAGGGAAGTCCTGGTTACCCAGCAATAAAACAATATCTTTTACAAATGGACTGTAGCTGCTGATTCCACATATAGGTGACTGTAATAATGGGAAGTACTCAAGTCATGCAATGAGCAACTCTGACCATGTCTCATTATACTGTGATCTTTATTTATAACCCTGAAAAACATCAGATCTAAACACTGTCTGGGAATCTCTCTACACAAAGCAGCACAACTGACTCTTGAGAACATCTTGGAAGTGTACCCAGCATAAAGTGATGGATAGCCTTCTGTCATATTTAACACAAGACACCATAACTTTATTTCACCCTTGTTAAGAAGCCTGTCCCAAGGTAGAGATCTTTTTAAGTGGGAGGTGAATGATTGTTCTGCTGACATGCAGATAATGACACAGACGTGAACGCAGCTCAGTGCAGAAGGTCCCTTACCCATCCAGAGAAATAAAATATCAGCCCTTATATAGAACTAAGTGCATGATCAAGGGCAGAATGTGTTAACTCATTATTTTTTTTTTCCCCATTTCACTTCCCTATTTCGTCATACTTCTTTATGTTCCCTCACTATATTTCATTGTAGAGTTATTTTTTCCTTCTCAGAGTAAATCAACACCTTAGCAGCCTCCATGGTTTCTGGTCCTGCATAATTTTGACCCCACAAACTCTGTCCAAGCTAATAAATTAAACATGTCTTGCATTTGTTTCAAGCACAAAGGCCAACTGGCACTGAGTAGTCTATTTCTCTGCCATTAAACACCCTTACCTCCCAAACAGATTGCCCACATGTAAATTGATTCTTTGTGAGTGATGCCTCATCCATACTAATTCCCAGCAATTGCATGTGAATTGTCTGCCAGACCATTGGTTGCCCCAGGCCAAACTGTGCCAGGGGCTGCTGTAAGAACATAATGGTACAAAAAAATCACAGTCCGGTGCTCAGAAAGTCCCCCAATGTGCTACTAAATTAGCTAATATGGGAACGTTTTTTGCATCTTACAAAAAAAGGGAGTAGATAAGATGCATAAGATCTGATTTCTGCTTTCCCGTTCTCAAGGCACTAGTTAAAAGTTGAAAATAAATGTAACTATAATCCTTCCTGTCCAAACCAACTTACCAGCTCTCTAAGTCTAGGCCCAAATTTTGTGAATACTAAAGAAACCTCATCTTAAATCTCAAATTGGGGTTTATCTGCATACTATAACTGGGATTAAGGAATCACCAGTTCTCCTTGATGGTCAGAATCTATTTTCTTAGATATCTTGGATTTTCAAAAGTTTACTAGTCAAAGCGTTTTACGTATTTTCTACTACTGTAATATCCTTGAACTATGAATATGTTAACAGATGATGGTACTTGAGCAAAACAAGAAAGCAAGGTTGTTGATGTCTTTACAGACAGGGAAACTGAGGAAAGAAGCAGATAACTAATTTGCTTGTATCTTACAGGTAGAAACATGAAATCAGTTTCTTAATTCCTAGGCTAATGATTTAACAACTTGTCTTCTTATCTGTGTAATCTCTGTTCAAAAGGCATGAGCAGATGTTTTCAGTGATTTATTACTGACACCAGCATGCATGTTACTACTATGCTCACAGGGCTCAAAAAGATACAATTTTGGACAAACAGCAAACAAAACAAAACCAGAAAAAATGGAGGTCAAGTCTGCAAAGTGGTATTTGAAGAACAATTCTTCATCTTTGCTCACATCAAGTATTACAGATCTTTGTAATGATATATGAATTCAAAGCTGGACACAATATCCTTGTAGTCTCCCTTTATATACATGAGTAGTTCAACTGGTATCAGGCAAACCATAAAGAAAATTAACCACATAAATAAAGTAAAATCCAGAAATAAGTCCATCTTATGCTTTAGTAATTCTGTTTACTTTCATATTTTATTTTTGCTAATCATTTATGAAAGGTAAAATTCCACCTTGCTAAAATACTTACAAATGAGATTTTGGCCTTCTAATATATCTTTCAAAGAATCATAGAAAATAAATCGCAGACCCTCACTGAGAAATAGATGTAAAAAGTGTACTCACATACATATGTATTTCCAAAGCATGCTATCCCTTCATGATTTTGAGGGAAGGCAAAGTGTCAAATCCCTTTGTTCAATACAGTCCTACTGTTCTAAAAAGCTGAAAACTAATTTATGTAAGATACTTAAAAAAAATATAGCCTAAAAATGCTTCTTAAAAAAATGACATGTGTAATAGAAATCATCATCAGCTAATATCTGTTATGTCCATGATGCGTAAATTTTGAATATGTTTATTCTTTCACTGTTAAAATATTTCTAAAAGGAAGCAACATACTTTCATGGCAAGGCATTAATCTCTAATGTTTTGAAGAATGTATCCTGAACTCCTGTTGTTCACTGTTGTACCTTAAAATAAACACACAAAAACTAAAAGAAAACCTGAGTTACTGCATGTGAGTTGCTGTGTTCTTTGCAGCAAGCACTGCTAGGAGGGAATTTTTAAGTTAGACAGTTTCTGCAAATAACTGAGTGAACTTGACCTGCTCCAGGATTTTTCGATCCCTATATATTCAGAGGTGAGGTTCTGCTCTCTACTGACTAAAATAACTCTTAGTACTTTTTTATTTCTCGTTATAAAAAGTAACTAATTCGATTGTGAGCAAGTGATCCAGATTTCTTCTGGCTCTTTGGGCTTCTAAAGAATCACTGCCTAATTCTCAGCTGCTAGACCAAAATCTGTCTTCATTCATACTTCACAATGCCTTTCTTCAGAGACATTCTGCATATAGGGATGATGCTCCTCTGAAAATTAATGAGGATTCAAAGAGATATTATTAGATATGTTCAGTATAGCTAGATATGTTCGTAGGAAGGATGTACAAATACTATGTGATTTGGGTAGTGGGGTTTTCTGGCTTTTTTTTTTTTCCTTTTTTTAGATTCCTAGCAGAGTTTGTAGGATGGTCAGTTTATCCACTACTTGTAAGGTAAAGCACACTTCCACTTGCAGCTGGTCCTACTTAACTAGGAAATCATTGGAGGAAACCTTTTGGCTTTAAGGGAAGCCTCTTGAAAACCCTGCACTTAATAGTTCCTGAGAACAGGAAAGAGATAATGTAAAATTTCTATAGTGTCACCATGAAGACACTTTGCCCCTCGCTATGTTATTTATAAACAACAGAAATGCAGAGGTTTATACGAACTATGAAGTAAGCAGCTAATGCAAATAATTTCAAGAGTCCATTGAGGGCCATGAAGATGCTCAGAGAGCTGGAGCATGTCTCCTGTGAAGACAAGCTGAGAGAGTTAGGGTTATTGGAGAAGAGAAGGCTCCCAGAAGACCTTATAGCAGCCTTCCAGTACCTAAAGGGGGCCTACAAGAATGCTGGAGAAAGGCTTTTTATAGGCACATATAGGAATAGGACAAGGGGGAATAGCCTTGAATTTGAACAGAGTAGATTTAGATCAGACATTAGGAAAAAATTCCTTACTGTGAGGGTGGTGAGACACTGGAACAGGTTGCCCAGGGAAGCTGTGGATGCCCCATTTCTGGAAGTGTTCAAGGCCAGGTTGGATGCAGCTTTGAGGAACCTGGTCTAGTGGAAGATGTGTCTGCCTATGGTAGGGGGTTTGGAACTAGATAATCTTTAAGGTCTGTTCCAATCCAAACCATTCTATGATTCTATGATTTATGTCTGAAGATTTAAGAAAACTGTTTTTGTACTTAGCCATGACCCTTATGCTGCTG
The DNA here is from genome assembly GCA_026283785.1 of Coracopsis vasa. NCBI lineage: Eukaryota > Metazoa > Chordata > Aves > Psittaciformes > Psittacidae > Coracopsis > Coracopsis vasa. The sequence goes on from JANHGB010077164.1 coordinate 75,525, forward strand.
CTCCAACACCACTCTCATTTACAGCATAGATTTCTTGAATAGCTGTCTGTATAGTGGCTGCCACTCTTCTTAAATGCAAAAAGATAAAATAATTATCCTTTTTACTCACTAGCTAAACTGGGTTCTTTTATGTATCTGCTATCTTACAAGAGGCCTCAGCATAAAGAAAATTTTGTTTGCTTTGTACTGAATTTATATCTACTTTCTTCACACATTGCATTTGCAGATAAACTTGTTTATAAAATGCATCTAGCGAGTGGTGAAGATTATCTGTATTGTTAGGACAATGAAAAGAAGCATAAGGTATACTGTTTTTTAGCATTTCTTTTGCACAAAAGTATTTGCTAATTGCAAATACTTAAGCATTTAAAGAAAAACCAGTTATAACACAGCCTAATTGTTTAACCACAAGTTGAATGCTAGCTTTACATGTTTCACTGCTAAATTTACCACTTATTTTGTCTGCCTTTCATCAAGATTTTTCTTTATATCTTTGTATCTTACTTTTCTCCATCTTCTAAATGGGTTTGCTCCACTTACTTCCTTAATATCTTGTAGATGTAAACAGCGGCTAAGTAATAAGTACTGATTTTCTGCATTCCATTGTGGAAAACACAATTCAGTTTTAATCATTGGAAATGTCTTCCCCAGACTCCATGAAAAGTGGCCTGAGAAAACTTTGCATCTTTATTTACAGTATAATTCAAATTCTTTGATTTATGCTCTAATAAACATAATCATGTTGACTGATTCCTTACGCCATGAAGTGTAATGTATCAAAGTCTGGTACAAAATGATAAGATGTTTGCTTCTGATTTCTCCTTAGTACAAATCAGAAATAAATGGAAGTCAAAGGCTGTTAGAAGTCACAGTACTGGGATCAAAACAGTTTATGACAGCTCATGAACACTAGGGATGACAAAAAACATAAATAGCCTTCCTTACTGCTCTTTTCCTAAAAATCATTTATAGGTAACCCACAATTAACCAGCAAAGTCAACGTTATAATAAATATCCTGGATGTCAACGAGTTTCCTCCAGAAATTTCAGTTCCATATGAGACATCCGTATGTGAAAATGCCAAGATGGGACAGGTATTTGAAATTTGGAATGCTTGCTATTTTGCTTTTTCTGTCATTATTGTTTATAATAGAAATTTTGGGGTTTGAAAAGGACATCATGGTTAGAATTCTTGTTAGAAACAAAATGTCTGTGTTGGAAACACCTTTTGGAAAGAATTCTGTTTGTGGTCTATTATGGTCTATTTATTTTTATTAACCCTGATAATATACGTCTGAGCCACCTTTTACTGTGCATTTAATATCTGTGTCAAGAGAAAGAATGCCTTCCTTAAAGACACTTAAGGGTAAAACTGCAGTGAATAAATGGAGTAGGATAAATTACACACATTTCTGTGTCCTATTCTGAGATAAAGAACCCACAACCCCAGAAAGTCCTCCTGCAAGCTTGTTTTTTATAAGCGGTTTCAAATACATACATAGCATGCAAAACCTGTTTCAGATTCAGAATAGTAACTTATACCATCAGTGATGCCAGTATTAATAGAGCTGTCCCCAGAAGCTGTTGGCATGTGCTCCTGCACAAAATTTGTGCAATTAAATACAGTGCTGCAAAGCACCAAGGCCAACCGTCACACATATTAACAACCAGTAGTGGTTCCGAGATAAGATTGTAACTTCAGCTGCTCAACTTTGAGAGCTACTGGCAGCCAAGTAAGGAACATATTCAGCCTACTGTGTAAGGCTTCTTTTTATATGTATGTAATACCTAATCAATTATTTTTATTGCCTTTATTACAGATTTTCCCATGACTTCTATGATATACCTTTTTTTTTTTTTGGTTATGTTTCAACTAATTACCATACAACCTAATTTAACTTCTAGTTTATCAGATGCCTTTAGTTTTTTATATAGGCACTAACAGTAGAAAGGGGAACTTTTTACAGGAAAGTCTGAGACAAGCACTGACCTTTCAAAAATTATAGATATTTAGACATTTAATGAAAAAATGCCTTCCTTTTTAAAAACTCACTGGCAATCCTACTATGAAATATTTTAACTGCACTGTGCTTACCTGAAATCTAGTAGATAGGACTCTGAGACCCAAAAGTTCCTTCCTAGATGGTGCAGACCTTTCAACCCTCTCTACTTCATTTCAAGCTGTGAAATTAGAGACATGCTTTGTGAAATACTACAACATGTACTGGTCATAATAGTGATAGTAGTAGTAGTAGCAGATAAAGTAAACTGTCTTTAGATAATCATTCACCTGAAAACAGCCACTAGTCTTCTGATACAAAGGACAAATACTTCTGCTATGAATATAGTTTAAATCATATTTATTTCCTTCAGATATGTCAAAGTGAGACTTTCTGAAACACCATGATTTCTCTGGAAACTTTATCAGACTTCTTGCCTCCACTGTCCAACATATTAGGAGAATGAGAGTAATCCAGTAGAATTTCATTGTTTCATTTGATGTTCACTTTGCACTTCTACAAAACTACTACTTTTAGAAGAGTGAACTGACTTCAGGATTAAACTTAATCTGATTTCAGGTGATACAGATTATCACTGCAGCAGACAAAGATTTGTCACCAGCTGGGCAAAGGTTTTCCTTCAGACTGTCACCTGAGGCCTCCAACAAGCCAAATTTCACAGTCCATGACTACAGAAGTAAGTTGCTTACCCATATCTCGCAGAGCAGCAGGCTGTGGTTATAATGACAAATATGATTACTTTATATTACAGTCATGTCTACAGACTAACTTTTTTATGACATTTCTAATTGTTAAACTATCTAGGACATATGTTAATATGAATTCAGGTCTTGAACCTTTTCTCATTTTTAGGGGACAGGAATTGTCAGAATACCAAAGGCTGAGATATCCCTACAGGCCTGCAAAAACACTGCTACCTGTTTTATTTTCTTCCTTTTATCATTCAGTTTCTCAGGAAGAACTCATATGCCAATGCAGGTATACCTTTAAACAAGGCAATATTTCTGCCTTGTTTAAATACTGTTACTTTGCTAACTGTTTTCAAAGTACCCAGCTGTGGTGCTCTCTGGAGAATGCATAGTCCTGCAGAAGAATTAGTTCTGAATATGGACAATGCTGCTGCGGTATAACATCCCACAACAGTATAAAATCCCATAACACTCTTAATAATTTGTATTTTATATACTTAACATCTCTGATTTTTCCACCACTTTTTGTTATAACTGACAATCTTCCTTGGTTTTCGAATTCGATAAATGACAAAACACACAAAAAAATAAAATTGTATGTGTATGTACCTATATACATGGTACATGTTAAAATGTTTAAAATTAAAATGTTAAAATGTTAAAAATTAAAATGTTAAGTGCTTAAAAGCATTTCTTAACACTTACCAAAAAGAAGTACGCTATTGAAACAAAAGTAAGACAGATTTTCCAACCATAAAAGACTTTTTCATTTTTGATGATTTACAGAGCTATTAGAAAATCCTGTCCAAACAGAAACTCTGTACAGTATTTTCAGTATCATTGGCCATTTTTTTGCCAAAAAGGTGGAAGGTCAGCTATTTACAAAATTAGAGCTATTATAACATAACCCTATTTTCACTCTAGAAACCTTTTAAAAACATACATATCATTATTTTTTGAGTTAGCAATTGTGTTAGCAAGCAGGTGCTTTGTGAAAGGAATTTTTTTTTTTTAGGAAACAATCTTGTTCACTGTTCACAATTAATGCTTTTACAAGTAAAGGTGGCATTTAACATTTTTAAACACGTCAAGGAGCCTAATAACCAGTGCTATTCTATACAGCTAGGAATCATGGGTAGTGTGATATTACAGCAGGTGTAATATGTTTGTAGTAACTTTTCCAAGTTCTTTATTTCTTCAGAGTATAACTTAATGATGACAGAAACAAAACAGAAGCTGTAGGTTGCTATTTGGAGTCTCTAGAAACACAAACACAGGGAAATTTTATGTTTCTAGACTATGCCTTCAGCAGCACTGAGGCCAATCCATCAGGTGTGAATAGAAGTGAGGCCCTGGCAGAGCTGGAGTGCTTCCAGCTAAACCACTCCCCTTCTTCTTTTTGCATTGCTGACCTCACTGTACTCTCTAGAGGGCTGCTTCATTGCCAAGGATACTCAGTTGTTCATGTAAGAGAAAGAACTTCCCTCCTCTCCAAACTGTCACACACATCCTGAAAATGAATTTATTGCCAACAGGCTGAAGAACCAGTGGCTGTCTCAGCTTCAGGCTGCAGCTCCAGGCTGCTTTGTGCAGAGTTCAAACACATGCCTGTGTCCATATTTTCAAAAGGACCTTAAACAACTGAAACAATTGAAGAGCAACAAAAGTATTTCAAAGTCAAAGACTTTAAAGATCAATCTGATTCTCTCAAAGGAGAATGGAAAGTCACTTGGTTGCAATGTAACGTATTAAAGTGATCTTCAACATTGCAATTTGGAAAAAAAAAATAGAAATAGTTCTATTAATAGAAATAGACATAAGAATAGAAACAAGATTAATCTGAATGAATTCCAAACTCTTTATACAGTGCAGATGATTAATCATAGAGAGAAAGAACAACCAGAAGATAAAAGTTGGTTTCATTAAAACAATTTTGAGACATTTTTCTTTTTCAAAACTAAATATCACTAAACTTGATGTGTCCATATTTGCTTTTGATAAAAAGCAGATTTCTGAAATAAGCATTTTGTCAGTTAAGTGATCTCTCATTGGTGTTTGATCATAATCTATCTGATTTGGGATACTTAGAGTTCCTTCTTACTGTCCCTAATCAGAACTGGACACAAGTATTTGAGTGTGGAATTCAGAGCCCTTAATCCTTCTACCTAGGAATCAGAATTCCAACAAGAGATGAAAGTTATAACATGGACAAGAAGTGATGTCTTCTAAACATATAGTAAACAACATGGGTGAGAAGGCAAAATGGTGTCTGCTGCAGGCTACCTTCATTTAGATTTGTCAGCTAATTAATTCCCTGCTAATTTCATTTTGGTTTTACTCTCAATGCAGTTCTTTTAATCTGCACATCGTTTCCTTGCTGATTCAAGAAATGCAGCAATAACTGAATATTTACTGGGAAGAAATGACAGAACATAACTTCTAGGAGTTCTGAACACATACATGACTAATTGATGTAAAATGTACTGATTATAAAGTACTCACTTTGTTTCTATACTTATTTGTAACGGGGCAGGAAAGTTGAAGGAGGTTTGCATTTATCAAGGTATATTATTTCAGTTTTAAAGGGAAATTAATTAATTGAGCCATGATTCTAAATCTATGTGCAGTCACAGCCTGTTGGACCACAGACTTGGAATATAAGGAGATAGGGAGAAAAGAAAAACTGAATATCCCTCCTAATCTAATACCTGTAATGCTTTTTTTTTAATTATGGTTTATGTCACCTTTGAATTTTCAGCTGTCAAGCTAACAAATTTGCAATAAATTGATATTATTTAATGCTCTGCAAAACATAGCTCTACCAGTCAGAGTACAATACTTTCTGTAATGATAAAACAAGGCAATTACATAAAGTATGTCATTCCCTGAGTTACAAAAATAGAACAGCTGCCTACTACTAAAGGTGATACAAAACACGACGAATTGAAGTACACAATAAAAATACTGTAATGACTATGTCGTGTTTTACAGACAACACAGCTGGGATTGAAACCAGGAGAAATGGTTACAGCAGAAGGCAGCAAGAGCTGTACTTTCTTCCAGTAGTAATAGAAGATAGCAGCTACCCTGTCCAGAGCAGCACAAACACATTGACTATCCGTGTTTGCAGATGTGATTCTGATGGTACCGTCCAGTCCTGCAATGTGGAAGCAATCTTCTTACCAGTAGGCCTCAGCACAGGAGCGCTGATTGCAATCTTGTTGTGTATTGTCATACTTTTAGGTTGGTTCTCATGAAACAATGTGAAGGCGTTACTCTGCTTATTCACCTTTGAATTCGTTTGTGTTGTTATTAGTTTCATCTATTGTTTAACAAAAGCCATTGAAAATGTGTGGCACTTGCTGAGAACTTTTATGCATCTACCTTTCTAGAAACGCATCCCAAAGCACCGACCATGACCATGAATCTGCTAACACCTACATTTTTCTCGCTGCATGAAGAGAACTAGTTTTCAGTGGAAACCAAACCATATTTTTCCTCTGAAAGTTAGTTCTGTTGGAATACCTTTCTTGAAAGGTTAATATTTTCAGATTATTACTAAAGTAGGCAAGTCCTACTGACAGTAACAGCAATAAAGACTTAGTAAGGGCTTTTATTTAATTCTTCATGCCAACTTGAGTAAAAGAAGAACAAAGAAGTGAGAGAGGAGAAAATAATTGTAACGTAGAATGTGACTGGCTGAATCCATGTAAAACTTTACAGGAACACTTTAGTTTCAGGCAGACATGGATTTCATAAGGTGGCATTGTCATTTGTGATGTAAATCATTTGATCTACATCATACTTAAATATTGCCTATCTACAGCATGCCCAAAGCAGTCAATATTCACATGCACCCTACTTGTAATATAGCCTTAATGAGCTGATAACAAAATAAAACCAACTTTGTAGCTTACACAAGCACAATGTGGGTTGCAGAAAGCAGGCTGATTCTTACAGATGTTAGCCTATGCTGTTTCTTGATACTAGTGGGCTTCCTAGATCTCATGCTCCTTATGTAGGTCTAATGCTTAGGCAAAACCAGCTGCAGACTCAGAACATCATAACAAATGGATGCTTATTTGCATTTGGAGGATACAGTAATTTACCACAGAAGGAAATAAGTAGAGACTCAGGGTTACATAAATAGCTTCTGAGTAGCAGTGGGGTAAAAGTCAGAATTTATGTTCTGTGTAAAAATTTTACATTGTGAGAAAAATGTTTCAAATCAGAGCAAGAATGGCAAATGTTCATATTTCCCATGGAATAGGAATTAATAACAAATACACTAATTTTGAAAAATTTTAAACAACAACCTTAGGTCGGTTTTTCAGAAGTGAGAATAATGCTGCCCTCTTTACTATAATTCCTTGGGACTACTTTTTTTGTACATTTAGGGGTTTCCTGGGTAAAACCAGTCAGGAGTAAGCCTCAGCATCAAAGGAATTCCAGTATGAATAAGGCTTTAGTGTATTTTCACAAGAAGAGATATGTCAGAGTCTGTCATAAGTCAGGACTCCCAAGATGTCTAACCTCTCTGTTACAGAGCAAAGTGCTTAGAAGCCCTAGAGATATAGCTGTTGCAAAGCCTTTCAAGTTGCCACCTTTATGTTCAGTGATTTGAACAGCATGAACTACGCAGCAGAGAGCTAGGTTCTCTTGGCGCAGAGATCATATAAAATGGCAGAGTATCTGGGGAAGCGGGAATACTCGGAAGTCTGAATTTCCCCCAGATTTGCTAGGTGATCATGGAGGCCTTCTACAGAATTGTGTTTATACTTCCCTAATGGTTTGTTGAAATAAATACAATTTTATTTTATAAACCCAGCATATTCAATCAAAAACAATTGTGTCAAAGGACTCCCTACCAGCTCTGCTGCTGATTGATTCTCTTGGCATATACAAAACTAATGAAAATATTTTAATTCCTGATTTGCACAGAATGCCTGACTGAATTACTGAGATTATCTTTAGAAAAGAGGGTTTGGTCCTTTACTAACCCCTTCATTCCAATCAGCCTGGCAATATTACCCAGAAAAACTAATATATAAATAATGAGATCTCCAGTGCTGTACATAACCTAAGAGAATGGCGTTTATCTTACAAACAGATGTTCTCCTTACTATTCCATTGATCAATTTAAAACTGCTTTTGAATTTTCATTTCTTACTGTGAACCTGGTCTGACATAAATTCATCAAAATTGCAGCTGAAGTCATTCTTGTCGAGCTCATTTCTACACAAAAGACAGACAATGTATTACCAGAATCAGGAGTTATTTTAGACCACACAAGTCTGACCATGGATTTATAATCAGTGCAACTCCTGTATTCATTATTATGTCACTTTACCAACAGCACTTAAAACACTGTTATTTCTACCAAAAAAAATAATGTATTGAAAGAAACCCATCAGCTGATTGCCATTGATTTACGATTTGTAATAAAACCAGTATGTAAAATTCTATATTACATAGAATCACAATATCACAGTCGGAAAGCATCTCTGAAGATCGTGTAGTAGCTTTGCTGAAGTTAGGATAAAATTAATGTACTTTTCTGCCTTCATCTGCCAGTCATCTCATTGTAGAAGGCTATCTATCTGGTGAGTTAAGCACAATTTCACGTTTGTAAATCCATGCTGACTACTCATAGTCTCCTTCTTGCTCTTGATATGTTTGAAAGTGGTTTCTAGAATGGTTTGCTCCATCATTTTCTTCAGGATCAAGATGAGGCTGACTGGCCTGTAGTTCCCTAGCCCATTCTTGTCATTCTTGAAGATAAGAATTGGCACTTGCTCCAGTCCTCAGAAACTTCTCCCAGTCCCCATCTCCTTTCAATTATTATTGCAAGCAGCCTCGCAGTGACATCAGCCACCTGCCTCACCACCTGTGTGCACCCCATCAGATCCCATGTACTTGTGTGTCCAGTTCCCCAGACCTGATCCTCTTCCACCAAGGATAAGTCTTTCTTTTTCCAGACTTTCCCTATGGTCTCAGGACCTGGGATTCCTGAAGGACAACCTCACAAATAAAGAGAGAGGCAAAGAAGCCACTGAGTAGGTTGGCCTTTTCTGTGTCCTTTGTCAACAGGTCCCCTGCCATATTCAGCAGTGAAACCACATTTTCTTTACTTCTTTTGTTGCTGTCATACTTGTATAGGCCTTTTTGTTGCCCTTCCTGTCCCTTGTGAGATTCATCACCAGATGTGCCTTGACTTTCCTGACTGCATCCCTATGTGTTCAGATAGTCACTGTATATTCCTCCCGGCTCACCTGTCTCTGTTTTCACCTCTTATATACCTTTTTTTTTTACCTCTGAGTTTAGTCATGAGCTCCTTATTCATCTATGCAGGCCTTCTGCTGCCTTTGCTTGATTTCCTGCTAATGGGGTTGGACCACTGTTGAGCTTGGAGGAGGTGATACTTGAAAATCAACCAACTCTCCTGGATCCCTTTTCACTCCAGAACCATATCCATGGGATTTTTCAAAGCAAACCCCTGAAGAGACTGAAGTGTATGAAAACCTGAAGTGGGATTATTTTTTCTCCATTTCAAAGATTCCATTTTTTTTTTTCTCTTTAATACTGTGGGGCTTTTTTTCTCTGCAATGTAGAAATTTGGGAATTTTTTTCTGTTTTACTGTGGTAAATATTTTAAAAGGAAATCCCATCTCTGTCTCTGAACTAAAAAGCTGAAGGCATGTCCAATCTTACTTGTCTGCAAAGCAGGCCAGTAGGAAAATTATTTGTTACTTCCTTCGGCAGCACAGCAAGCAGTAAGGAAAGTTAGACTCACACATCAAACAGCAAATGACTTTTCATTGGCTAGAGCGCATCTATTTTTAAAAGAATAGTAGGACCATATCGTCTAAGGAGAAATGACCCTTTGATTGCTTGCAGCATTCAAAGGAAGAGATAATGATATGTCATCAGAGTACCAAATTATTTCTGTGCATGTCTTAACTTCCATTTTCTCTCGTTACAGTCATTGTGGTATTGTATGTAGCACTACGGAGGCAGAAGAAAAAGGACACCCTGATGACCTCTAAAGAAGACATCAGAGATAATGTTATCCATTATGATGATGAAGGAGGTGGAGAAGAGGACACCCAGGCTTTCGATATAGGTGCCCTGAGGAATCCCAAAGTGATTGAAGATAACAAAATACGCAGGGACATAAAACCGGACACCTTGCGTTTTTCACGTCATAGACCACTAGTTGAAGATAACACAGACATAAGAGATTTCATTAATCAAAGGCTACAGGAAAACGATGTAGATCCAACTGCACCCCCTTATGACTCCTTGGCAACCTATGCTTATGAAGGAAATGGATCTGTTGCAGAGTCTCTCAGCTCTATAGACTCCCTTACTACAGAGGCAGATCAGGATTATGATTATCTGAGTGACTGGGGACCTCGCTTTAAGATCTTGGCAGACATGTTTGGAGAAGAAGAAAGTTATAACCCTGACAAAGTCACTTAAGTAGAACTACAACAGTGAAATAAAAAATAAAGCAACCACAAGTTTTAAAGATAAACCTAAGCTTTATATAGGACAGGATTCGTTTGATTATAAAAGAACTGTTTTCAGCAAGTTACTACATTTATCATACTGTCAGTTTTGGTTTGATCTGCAAAGGAATGAAAAAAACCTGCAATATACACAGTTTTTTGTTGTTGTTATTTTGTTACTCTGGAATTACACTGAGACAAGCTCAGGCCTACAAGGTACAGTTTACTGACCTGACTTAGAAAGAAGATAGCTTTCTGGCATCACGGTGGAAGAGTGGTAGCTTTTTCGTAATTCCACTAAAGTGCCTATTGAAACTTTTATTGTTTAAGTGGTAAAGAGTCTGCTGTGATGGTGTTACAAAACTGAATGGTTAATTGGAGAAGAACTTTAAGACAAGAAGCAATAGCAACATGCTGACTTCTTTTAGGACAAAAATGGAGATCACTTCCTGGAGTATATGTAATGACTAAAATGAAGGTGGGGGTGGGGTGTGTAGATTGTGTTTGTTTGGGGGTCATCTTTGTTTTTTTAAAAGAAGAAAACAGTATGTCAAGACATCATATTTCTTCTTCCGAAATTTCACTGAAAATTTAGATTTAAAATTCCATTGCTTTCTCTGAAGATGTAAAGCCCAGTTAAAGGAAAAGAGCATACATCAGTGAATATTTAAAATGTTCATGCAAGTATTACATTTTTTCCAAAATAATAAAAAGATGAAAGCAGCTATTCCTTTATGTGAAGAAAATTTTCATTGGCTTCCCCTCTTCTTTTAAGACTATTATTAGAACATAAAATGGAGAGGTTTTTTTAAGAGTATTATGGTATTTTTAGTACTAAAACATTTTTCCTGTTGTAAGTATCACTAAAGAAGTATACGTAAAGAACTCCATACCACTTTTCTTTGCAATTAGGTTGTTACCATGTAGGTACCATAGGCATATGTACCATAGATATTTTTCAACTGACCATCTGCCACAATTCAGCATACCATTGTATTTCACTGTCAGACCCACATCAAACATTTTAGAAAGCCTTTTGAGGATGGAAACCTTATTAATTTTGGTCTTGACAAAGTAGTAACAGAGACAGAATAAAAATATAAAACAGCACGTTTGTCCACACTTTATGTACATACCCATGCAGCTGTACAGGTAACAGAAGTACAGATATGTGCAAGGCATTATTCCATAGAAGATGTCTTGTAAAACTATTGCATGCGACTTTTTCTCATGATCTAAATTACATTTTGTAAGACAGTGTTTAATGTCCCATAAAGTGCATATATCCTTATATTCTCCTTCTAAAATCTCAGCAGTGCTATGCAATCTGCTTGAGCTTTACTCATAATTAATGGCACTGTCAAGGTCAGCTCCAGTCTTTCATGAATCAGAAGTCTTTTATTCACCTCAGGTCTACAGCTTACTTTTCTGTAGTGCTGAAGAATTAATAACTATCAGATATAGCTAGTTCACAAGTCTGATATTAAAATACACAAACTTCCCTTTACTCCCTTGGGAAATGTAGATGTATTTCAAAGTTGTATTAAGTAATCTCCCAATGAGACTTTATAAGGTGTATAGTTTAAATAAGTTTTGGGTCATTCAGTACAGTTAGACAGGGCTGCATTAAAAGCACGACTGGCACAGCTTCTACCAGCAAAGCCCTGAGGATGACACAGCATACAGTAATAATAAAGTTTTGTGGGTTTTTTTTTTTTTCATTATCAGAAAAGGTATCCTATATTCCCTGAAAGAAAACTAAGTCAACAACAGCTCTCTGCTCACAGGACAGAGAAGCAGATGTAGTGGTAGGGCCCATTTGCCAGCATAGCAATTTTCATGTGGAAGCTGATGTTTTAACTTATTGTTTTAACATCTTGACAGCATAGCAAAGGCAGCTCCTTACACCAGAGTGCACCTAAACCAGAGCTCTAAAAAACCATATATATATATGTTACTGGTTGCAACACAAATGATACAAAATACAAAATTCACACTTGTGGAGGTACTTAGCAATGCTTCCTCATGTAGCGTATGCATACCAATGCTTCCTACCCTTCTGCCACAGTTAAAATGAGCATCTGACACTGCTCATTTATAGATGTGCAGTCCTATAGCAAAACTGTGCTCTTAGCAACTGCATAAGTCCTTTACATGTATTTCACTAGTAAACTCAACATACATGAGAGCAGTGTTTGTTTTGTGATACCACATGCCATGCTTGCTCCTGAGAAAGTTGTGTGTGTTTGTAGAGGATACTGGGTGAACATTAGGTCTCTTGAACAGGCTGGCATTTGCTCTAGGCAGGGCAGTCTGTGTGGGAGCCTGACTTACAAAGTAGGTAGAAAATCTGATCTTAAACATGCTGCTACTCACAATCCATATTTGAGAGTGAGTTTTATGTTAAATTTACAGCAAATTGAATTGGGGATTTCTTTCTATACCAAATTGAAAAAGTTTTGTAACTGAGATGTTTCTATCACATAATTAATAAACTTTAAGAAGAAAAAGAGAAATAAAAAGGACGCAATTCTCCTATAAAATCATAATAAAAATCTTTCAAAACTTTATATTTAGAAGTGATCAACAAATTATAACTTAACATGGGTACTTTTTATAAACAGCTCTACAGAGCTAAGGAAAAGAACTGATTTTCATTTATGCGTAACCTGGGTTCCAGGAAATTTGTGTTTAATTTCATGTTCCCTCACCCTCTTTCTGAAAAATGCTTGTCAGATTGTTAACACCTTATTTTATAAAAGATAATTAGACAAATATGAAATTGATAAGATTTAAAATATGTCAAAGCATCTTGAGATGACATGAACTCCATGGAATTAAGGATCCCTAGTGAATTTGTAAATTCTATCAGATAACTATCAGATTTTAAGCACCAGATCTTAAAAAAATCTACAAACTCTTGCACACTCAAGATGCTGCAGTGGATCTATCTCTCTCAATTGTGGAAAGAGCCATAAACTTCAAGTTCTGTCAGAGAGACAGGAAGCTAAGATAATGCTTAAAAGGCACAGAAGGGATAGAATTGAGACAAATACTTCTGTTTAAATTTCCAAATATAAGATACCAATGTACTAGTATCTACCATCATCTTAAATGTCTCAACAGTGACCCCCATGCAAATCACAAGGCATTCTACAAAATGTCTTCTGCACTTGAAGGCATTGAGACACATCACTGGCACATACAAATCCACATTTAAGTTATATAGTTATAACAGGCACTAGAGGTGCTGAAATAAAAGTCTAGATGCAAAGCATTTAGCTAAGTGAAATATCTATGAAAATATATCTGATAAGCTTACACTGTGGACATACAGAACTGAAGAAAAATCTGCAACAGAAGATTGGGAAGGAATTTTGGGAGAGAAGGAAAACATTTTCCCTGCCCCCCCAAGAAAGCTGAAAATGCAACTACTTAGGAAAGTTCAGCCAATTTCTCTGTGGGATCAGAATATAAAAGACTGCTAATATTTTGATTTAAGAATGCTACCACACAAATCTGAAAATGCTGCTATTCTTGAAACACAGATTTGCAATATTGTCACTGAGTCAAATAGGAAAAATCTGGAAAATAATGACAGTAGATTATGTCTCTTGCACAATTATATGTTTGAATATTTTATTTTCATGATTTTTACTTGTTCTATAAATTTGCTCCAAATTTTCATGTTCAAAATAAAATCACAGTTACTGAAGACTTGTCTGGGTTATGGAAGCAGAATTAATTATGAAGCAAAGAGAAATAAACAGCTCAACATATTACTGATATTATTCTTCTAGAGAATATTCTTCCTTAAGAATAAGATGAACATATCCATGCAAACACAACTGATCCTTCACACTAGAAAAAATGTGGTTCTTCAGAGGCTATATTAATTTTAGATTTACCTCCATTACTGTAATGAAACTTAGGACCATGTTGCTATGGAATAACAAATCTCTATTAAATGAATACAGGAAAAAAAAATAATTTCCTGGGCTACAAGAATTTCATATGACATTAGTGACTGTATTTTACTTGCTAAGATTTGGGGTTGTGAATCCTCTGCAATTATTTTATAACTTCTATTATTATCATTGACATAGACATTCAAATCCTGTGTGTATAAAAATATTATTAAGCTTTATTAAACTTCATAAAAACACATAATGAAATGACCCCTAATAATAACCCTGCTGAAGTGACATTTAAATATGAATGAAAATCAAAGTTTATATTACACCCTTTCACAACCTTCTATTAATACCAAATCTATAATAACCTGATTCCTTTTCTTTTCTTACTTAAATCAAGAACCAGCTAAGTTGTCAGAACACAAGCAACAGTTAGTATTTTAAGCAAAACGAAGACAAGTTCCTGTTTGTTGGGCTTGGGGTTTTTGATGTTTTGTTTTGATTAGGTTGTTTTTTTATAGTCTATTTAATTGATAAACTTATTCAACTTTAATTTTCAACTAAAATCCCCAGATATTTTTTTTTCTATTTATTTTCATTGCTATGGTGCCACTCAAAACACTTCTCAGGACTCAACGGGATCTTATCAATGTGTATAAATTTCTGATGGATGGAAGAACATGGAGCCAGACTTTTCTTAGTGATGCCCAGTGACAGGACAAGAGGCCAAAGGCACAGACTGAAATGCAGCACATTCCATCAAAAGATAAGAAAAAAGCTTCTTTACTGTCAGGATGTCAAGCTGCTCCAAGAAGTTACGGTGTAGCCATCCTTGGAGATATTCAAAGCCCGGCTGGATTTGTCCCTGAGCAACCTGCTCTGACACTACTGTAGCAGGGAAGTTGGACTAGAAGATCCTCAGAGATGTCTTCCAACCACAGCTACTCTGTGACTTGTGTTAAAACTGTCCTGTGTACTTGGGCTTCTAAACACTAATAAACTCAATGGCATTTGTTACTATGCATAACTACATATGCATGGTAACTATGACTTCTGGAGAGACAGCTCAGATAGGAGTGGAAGAATAGGATTGAAATCTATAAAATTATGTGGATAATCTGGAGAACAATAAATTATTTACTGTAACTTCCCATAGAAAAAGGAGAATTACATGAAACTAGCAGGAGTCAGGAATAAAAAAAACCAGAGGTGGTTCTTCACACAATGAGTAGCTGAGATTGTCATGGAGGCTCAGAGTTTACATAGATTTAGAAAAAAAGAGACTGGACAAATTCATAAAAAACTAATAATCTGTGGGTTGCTTAATACAGAAGAATCATATCTAGCTCAAGGAGTCCCCGAAGAGTGCTTGATTAGCATCTGGGCAAATCATATAACCTGCTCTGTTCCTAAATGTTTTCCTGGAATATCAGCTTATGACAGTGCTAGAAAAGATTTCCACACCACAGTGTGACCAATTTGATTTTATTATTGTGATTTTATTGTAAACATAGTTGATCCTCAAATCACCATTCCCTAAATTCTAATTTTCCAAATTGCATAGATAAAGCCAGTTCTTTCTTTTATTACATATCACATGTATATATGCATGAATGTTTTATTTCCCTCAGATTTTAACTCTTGTAATTGCCATATTTCCTTCAATTCTGCACACATTTAAATAGCACTTATGCATTTTTGTCTTTAATAGGGACACTAACAGTGCTTTTCAGTGCTAATGACACAGCTTGGCATACTCTATATTTTTAAAAAAACCATTATTTTATTACTGCATAAAGATGATGAACTCTACAATACATGTAATCTTTTTCATGCATTTCACTTCATTAGCTATTCTTGTTACTTCTCTGTGTCCCGAGAACATATGAAGAAAGAGAATGGGAATGTAATGATTGTCTGCACAAGTGGCCAGTGTTAGTCCACTATTCAGGAGTGCAGACTACTGCTTTCCTGCCATTTGTTGCAATGCTAGAGGTTATTTATTGTTCTCACATGTTGAATATTATGCATTTACTAGTCATATGCATGCTTTTCTACTATATGCCTCTGCCAAAAAGGATAATTCAAAAAGCATAAATGAATCCCCTTCTTTTTCTGAAGCTATCAAGATGTATGGGGAGGATGGTGAGTAAATAGTATCATATTAGGAGAGATCAGAAATAAATACGCATTAACATGCCTGCTGTAAATAGTTACATTTTCAGTTTTGTTCTTGGGAATTAATTTTCTCTGTAGTCAGTGAAGTCATTACATTTAATATTATTGAGAATGTTCCCATTGCCTTTAACCCGTGCTGCTTTAGCCTCATCGGGTTACTTTGAAGTTTGATCTTTATCCCCCTATGCATTCATTACTCTTCCAGTTATGGGTCTTGATGCATATATGATTACAGCTGAACTGACATGGTAGAAATGCCTAATCAAAAAATACATGACAAAACAGCACAGGCGCAGAATTGTAGTTTGGGTTTACCTAAAGATATATCCAAATGAACAAGCATCATGTTCTGCAAACTGCCATCAGCAGAAATAAGACTATGAATAATACAGAAAAAAAATATCAAGAATTTTGGTATATTTTCTCCTGTATTTTACAGTATGTAACTCGCCTGTTTCCTGTGAAGTGACAGAGATATGAAGAGAAGGAAGTTAAGGACTCTGGAGCTATGTCCTCTTTTTTTCTGCTATTTGTATTTAGCATTCCTTTGTATAAATAACAGCTTAACATTTCTTAGTTCAGCTTTATTTCTCTGTCAAAATATATGAAAAATATACTCTATGAAACTAATGGAGATTTGGCAATGACAAATGAAATATATACAAATGTTTCCAATATAGTACAGTAAGATATTACTCATCAATTCTTAAAAAGATAAATTTGAGGACAGAGATTCAGTTTATCTTTTTTCAGGTTCGCTGAATTTACCTCACCAATGAATGATTATTGCCTTTACTAATGCTGTTCCACAATTGGTAAGTGCTGTATTTCAATAAGTCTTATATTTGCAATTGTGGGGACTTAAATAATTTTGGATGACATACTTTAGTTATTGTGCTTGGTCCAGATGATGTAACTGAAAGTACCTAGTATCATATGTAGCCAAGAGAGCATGGCAAGCAAACTCAGAAAGTGATGTAATGAAACTATCTATCTGCTGACCAGAAATAATCAATGACAGATACTGAGCATAGGGATTTGTCTGAATTGTTGCCTAGCTGGAAGACAGCGATCTGCAGCCCAAGCTGACAGAGGTGCTTGAGTTCTCTCTTGATTGTTATGGGGAGGAGAAAGCCCTGCCTCAGATTTTATGAAACAGCATATTCATTTAACAACTGAGTTGAGTAATAGCTCTAGAAATCTGTCCATGAGCAAAGTGAAAACCCCATTTCAAACCCTAAGCAGAAGAGGAAACTTAAGTACATGGGAAAAGCTAGATGGGACAATTCTTCCCATTTAAATGGTCTGTAAAGGACTGCAGGGCAAAACAGCTTCCCTAGAAACAGCACACCACTTCTGATCTAGAATTCAGAGAACATTTATGCATTTGCACTAAAACATTGCAGGATTAAATGAAAAAAAAACATAACATGAAACAGGTAAAACATTATGAGCCATGACTGATCTCTCCATTTTGCTAGAAGTCTCTGAGCTGAGCCAGGCTACATTATGCCTGTTATTTTCTCTGTATGCTGGAATTCAGAAATCTGCTTTCTTTTCTGCATGCGACAGAACCTCTGTGGTGGGTTGGCCCCAGCCAGCAGCTAAACACCACACAGCCACTCTCACTAACTGTAGATAGTGTAATAAGTGAAGGAGAGGGGGAAGGTGAAGGAAGAAATAAAACCCAAAACCACTAGATGGGCTTATTATCTCCTACAAGTAAACTGATGCTAAAGCAGTCTCTGAGCAAAGACTACTTTCCAAGAAAATCCCTGCCTCAATTTTTATTTCTAAGCATGACATCATATAGTGTGAGATATCCCTTTTGTCAGTTGGAGTCAAGCTGTCCTGGCTGTGTCCCTTCCTAATGTCTTGTGTACATTAGTCTACTCACTGGAATGGTAGACTGGGAAAAATTAAGCCGACTGCTCAGTAATAACCAAACACTGGTGTGTTATCAGTGCTGGTTTCGTCACAGATGCAGTGGGTTGCTATGAAGAAAGCTAACTCCATCCCAGCCAGACCCAGTACAGCCCGCAAAGGAGTGATGAAGAAAAAGTAATCTGAAACCTTCTCAGAAACCTATACACCATGCATGGTCTCATTTATGCGTATTTGAAAATGTGCTCTGCCAAGACAGTGTGCCAGGTTCTTGGAGGAGGAGTTGTTCATAGGCTTTCTTTACTATCCAAGATAACTTTTCTATGGGGAATTTTCGGTTAAGGTAGAAAGACAACTGCAGAATAAATCAGAATTCAGTGTAATCCTAAAAATCCTCTCACTTCATGATTCTTCTACATTGCCAAATTGCCTCAGCCTTGACAGTGCTCAGTAACACATCTGCATCCTGCTGTAATGCAGACGAAAATCCCTCTTCTAAACTGTCGGCGGCAATCCCATGCATAACATGCCTAATACATCACACAGGCTGCAAAAGTTACTTGCAGAAATAAATTAAAAAACAAACAAGCAAACAAAAAAAAACCCAAATAAAAAAAGCCTAACCTTTCCAAAAGACATGAAACTCATTCTCTCCTATGCAATAGCTCAGCAGTTACAGCATGCACACAAAATTTAAGAACGCCCGTTTTAATGGCCTCCAAAGGTTACAGCAAAGTAGCATCTTGCTTCTCCCAAAAGAGCATTGATGCCACCATTGTGTTCCTCACACCACCTGCTGAAGCTATTGTCGTGGTTTAAACCCAGTCAGCCATAAATCAGAACCACGTAGCTCACTCCCTTACTTCCCCCTTTAGTCCCCCCCAGCTCCCGGAGAGATGGAGAGGAGAATCGAAAAGAATGCAACTCCCACAGGTTGAGATAAGAACAGTTTAGTAACTAAGGGTATAACACAAATCACTACTGCTACCACCAATAATAATAATGATGATAAAGGAAATAACAAGGGGAGAGAATACAACAGCTCACCACCCCATCAACCGACACCCCAGCCCGACTCTCAGCAGTCAACTAGCCCTTCCGGGTAACTGCCAGTTTACATCCTGGGCATGACATGCTGTGGTATGGAATACCTCTTTGGCTAGCCTAGGTCTGGTGTCCCATCTCTGCTTCCTCCTGGCTTCCCCTCTTCCCTGGCAGAGCATGAGGCTCAAAAAGTCCTTGATCAGACTAAACATTTGAGCAGTAACTGAAAACATCAGTGTTATCAGCGCTGTTCCCAGGCCAAAAGTTAAAAAACACAGCACTGCACCAGCTACTAAGAAAGATTAAAAATGACTGCTACTGCTGAACCCAGGACAGCTATGTAAAAACTGTGTGTGAGAGTACATGATTTATTAAGCCAAACCCAGAAAACATAGTCAATATGCTTCATAAGAAAGGTTAGGCTTGCAAGCAAGGCACTCTGCTGTCCGGGTTCTTCTTCCACTGCTAATCCTGTACCTTTTACAGGCTCTGAAAAGCCCCTGGCAAATTCCTCTTCACTGCCTTAAGAAAGAACAAACCTTCATTCACATATTCCTTCCAGGAGCTTTTCTTCCTTCAACAACTAAGGAATAGGAAATACCTATTTTACAAGAAGATTTGGCTTAATCAATCAAGGTTAGTATTTAGATGCTTCTTATGATTTGGACTTTAAGATGCTCTAGCTAGGTCTAGTCAGGTACCTGCTGATTCCCTCTTGGTGTTTAGCTACTAAATTGGCTGCTCTGACCTTTCTGAAACATATAGCAGACATAGATACCTAGTCCAACAGCTAACCTTGAAGTACTGCTCTGACTTTTTTTCTGGCCCAAAGTTGCTTTCTGTAACCATCCAATAAAAGAACATCAAAAAACTTTTTCTAAGTGCTCAATAGCTGTTCATTTTGCCTAAGCTGCACATGCTGAATCAGCAATATTAAGCATAACCAAAGAATTTTGGTCTATTTTCTATTTATAGCGTGAGAAGCAGTTGTGAAGAGCCTACTGCAGGTAATAATTTTGAAAAATATGCAGAGAAAACTGTTTCCTGCCTTCCTTCTGCAATGCTCAGACACCAAGAGCTTGAGAAGTAAAATTTAGGAGAAAAAAATACATCTTTATGAAAAATCCATCAGAAAACTGTAAGCAATTTTTAATGAGCTATCAGAACATGGTTTTCCCTGTATGTGACAGGGCATCTGAATATGCTAGTTACCAACTTAACATATACAAATAGTTTTGAACAACAAAACTCAACAATCTTTTTCTTTTTTTAACCCACATCATTTTGACACATGTTGGTTTTTAATGCTTAACTTTTGATGTCATACGTGTTTCACATAATGTAACACCACAAACTCCGCTAGAGACGCCCCTGGTTTACATTGACACAATCAGTGTATATGCAAATAATAGTTATTTTGAGTTGCAGAATCTGTTCAGAGGTAGAGAACAAGTTTTCACTAGAAAAGTGTATATTTTATTATGTTAATTATTATTTATGAGATTTCATTTTAAAATATGAACACACAGCAGTCTACTTCAACATTTCTAGTCTCTGGAACAGGAAATATACTTTCAACTGTAATGTGTTTAAAACAAATACATGAACTTACTCAAGCATGGCTTTAAATAATTTCAGAAAGTTTTAATATGATTCATCGTACAAACAAAACAGAAGCCACTGAAATAAATGAGGTACGGCACACTAGGAAAACCTGATAGTCAATTATTTTTCAGTGACACTCAAAACCCATTAAACCTAGAAAAGACAAACAAAAATTGTAAAGAATATAATGCATCTAGGCAATAAAAATCCCTTTTTCTAACCCCAGGTTTCTAGGGTTTTTCTCACTTTGCAGTCAGATTGGTATATTTAATACTACACAGGAAAATACTCATCTGGGTGCGATAGCATCTAGTTTCCTTTATCACACTGTATTATACAGTTTATTGATTTTTCTTTCCCCTAGTCATCAAGAAGTTATTTTAAAAATGTCTTTAACAAAATCTAGTAACATTTTAATTTCAAATTCCGAAGTTTAAAACAAAATGTTGAGCATTTTTAATAAATATTGAAAATTGACTGAAGGTTTGGGGGTTTTTTTAATGATCAATACATGTATTTCTAAACATCTGGGGAAATCTAAGGAAATTATTTCATTATTAATTTGGCAATTTGAATAGGATTAATCATTCCAGTATTATGATTGAGATTGCTTAGCTTGCTGGGTTGGTGCAAAACCAATGGCTCCTGTGATGTTCAAAGCGTAAATATGCTGCCCTGTGAAAATGAGGTGAAATGGAATAAGAAGGAATTAGGAAATTTGCTGGTGTATAGCCTCTGTTAACACCACAAAGAAATCTATCACTGTGTATTTTCACTCAAGTCAGGCAAAACACCTCTTACAGGCTACTATGTCTGACTGGTTCAGTCAGCGTGACTGGCTGAAAATTGTTATACCACTAAGAAATCAAGGCAATGGCATGCAAATGGATTGGAAAATAAACAGAAATCCAATACTAATGTACAGCTAGAGTTAGTTTCATCTTCCAGACCTAAGGTTCTGTCTATTTCCCCAACCTATTTAAAGCATCCTCTCTAGAAAAATTTCCTCTTTTACAGCAAATTGGACTCTAACAGTTTGTTCTGAAGCGTAAGTAGGTGTACTGCTCTATCACTTAAAGGGGATTATGAAATCATTCTGTCTTGGAATAATTCAATAAATAATTTTGCCTCTGCAACATGCAATTAAGTTCTTATCTGTCCACTAACTCAAATTTTTGCAACAGCCTACTGAGCACTCACAAAAAACTTGCAATCTTGATGCAAATCTTTTCTTATAAAATATCTTATATCTTATAACATATCTTATAAAGATATGTTACAAATCTTGATGCACAACTGGTACGATCCTCACCATATAAGGCATAGTATACTCATACTACTACTCACAGTAGTATCAGTTTTGTTTTGTGGCGTAGTATACTCATACTACTACTCACAGGGACTGGGATCCTCTTTTGCTCTAACTCTGTCAGATATGCTTTATCCCTTTCCTCCCTCCTCTTACTTGATATGCTCTGTATTAGAGGAAGAATGCTTTCAGCTGTTTCGTTTGTTCTGAGAAATAGCTGAATACGACTGCTAGAGGGAAGAAAGGTGAACAGAACACATATACACATCTTTAAAATACCAGGTGTTGATCAGCAATCTATCTTTTGTCTTTGAGACAGATCACACATCACATACATATATGCCTCAAATGAAGTGCGACAGGTATGTAAGTCCTTTCCTACACAAAAAAAACCCCAAACATGTGCAATGCAGTTTGAGAGATGGTATATGGCCCTTACATAGAGCAAACACGGAGGAGTTCTTTTCTGCAAGGACTTGATTCTATCACTCAACAAAGCAGCTAAGAAGGTCTACAAGCATCTTCAAAGCAACACTAAAATAAGCGAAAACCCACATAGCTATTTTCTTGAAGGACTGAGTTCTTTTTATGATTAATGGGGACAATGTAACGTCCACTGTTGAATTTTTGGGGTTTTGGTTTGTTTTGTTGTTGTTGTTGTTGTTTTTAGATCTGTTGTTAGATCACAGAAACAAAAGCTGGAATCCAGATTACCATACTTTCAACAGTGAAATTACCATGCATTCTAGAAGACTCAAGTTGTCATTTTAATTCAGACTGCAATTTAAAAGGAATGAACACAACCAATGCTAAATTCTGTATAAGTACAATTTCTTAACCTGTTCAGTCTGCAACAACAATCCACTGACTCACATCAGTTGTTCCTTCTATTTTTCTCAACAAAGGTTTGCCAGCTTTAGTTTTTGTTGTAGACATTTACTTACTTGCCTTGAGTGTTTCAAATACTGTTATGGAAAAGGTCTATTCAGAAAATCTGAAAATATTTGAAAAAGCATGGCGTCAGCATGTGAGGGGTTTAGCCTAGTTGTATAATCTACAGCACGACTTTTTGATCTTAAAGGTCTTTTCCAACCTAGTAGATTCTATGTCATACTAGCATCAGAGCTAATGGTTCTTTCTATAATGAAGTCACTTCAGCCTGCCCAAACTTGACAGAAACAAGAATAAAGTGGTTCAGCAATCAAATACTAGCTAAGGAGAAATCAACAGATTGTGAGATCTTTTCAGCAGTATCATTGACTTCAAAGAGAGGCTTGAATTCTAACAAAACAACACTCTGCAATGCATATTAACACTGTGCACTTCACAAACAGAAATCAATAGAAGTACCTGACAGTGGCTCTCCACAGTTCCTGTATTTAGTATAATACTTCTCCTGATAAGTGTTCATAACTTTATTAAGAGCAATGGACTGAACTCAGCTATGGAAAAAGTGGTGATCAATTCAAGTCAGCAAAAGTTCTGACAGCTTATTTATGAGCTGAATTTAAGTGTATGATTATCAGAGAGGCCTGCAGAAGGAAGAAATTTCTTAATCATGATAGAAGAATCCTCCTTACCACTGCAGGAGGCACAGTATGGATGCTGCAAGCCTGCTGCACATCAGCCAGCAGTTGCACATCACCTTATAGAAGCGCTGAGTTTCAAAACTTGGTTCAAGTACCCAATTTTTGTTAGGGTAAAAATTAATTCCCACAGTGGGACCAGTGTCTTAGAAGACTCCTGTGCAATTCTGCACATAAATGAAGCAGGCAGGAAGTGCATCAACTTCTAGCAGCAGCTCTTCTCACTTCCAACTTGACAACCTCTGGACCAGAACTTGCTGCACCTGGATCCCAATGTGATTGGGATTAGGCAGTCCAAAAGACCTAGGAATTTAGATGTTTCTGGTATCCTTGGGTATATATTAATTTTTAGAAACAGCGCACCATGATGTTTTTAGAATAGTTGCATGAATTTGTGTCGTTAAATGAGATCAGACATTTGACTATAAACATTTGTCACAGAACAGAAATTGTAAACTTTGACTAGAACTTCCTTGTGCCAAACATGCTTTTCAAAGTGTTGAAACAACCCTTTCTGATATCAGTTTATTCCAGTAATAATGCACAGAAATATTCTTAGGTTTATCGATTTCTAATTAAACAACATGACTCATTATTATTTAACAATGATAGAAAATACAATTGTTTATGCGTGTGATTCTTTTGCTTTTACCACTCATGACACATGATCCAATCTAGAATCCCAATGACAAGAGCACTTTAAATTAGAATAATTTTTCTATTCAATCATAGATAACAGACTTTTAGTTATAAACTATAATGCAATTGATGGACAGCCCTCATTATTCTGAATAGTATTCTGAATAGAAGGAGCTTTCCAGGGTTATGTCAGGAGTCCTACAGGAAACTTTCATTAATTTTGAAAAGGTCAGGACAACACAAAGGGTTTTGAGGGGTTTTATGGTGGCAGGTTCCTCCAGAATATTTCCTAAAATTAATGAATTAACATGTGAAGACATTTAAAATGTCTTTAAATCATTATTTTGTTATGCTGAAATGATAGCGTTTATTGAGTTCTGTGAAAAGGACATAGAAACCATCAAAACTTTGTGTTCTTTAATATGTTAATAGTGGAAAATTAAAGTGCATTGTAACTCCTACTAAAGAAATATGAAAATGATCAAGTTCCAAGAGAATTAAAATATTTATATTGGTAATATTGCAAGTATAGGATTTTTTTTTTTTTTAACTGAGCAACTTTATGTCATTTAACTTGCATCTTAAAGCATTGTATGTTATAAAAAAATCTAAACCAGCAGTGTGCCACTGCAGAGTGTTTTTTCACTGTTACTTGAAAAGCAACAAAGAAAGGCTGACAACTACTTTCAAAATTCATTACAAAGTCTCTGAAACTATTTCTTTTTTTTTTTCCACAAACACATGGGAGGGTGAGATGGGCTGAGGTTTTCAGTAGTTTCAGTGGATACAGTGTTTTTGCTAGGAACCTGATGAACTGAAAACAACATCCCATTGTCAGGAGGTTGTTTAGGTAAAAGATTTTTGGTCCTATCTAGATCTCAGCAGTTACACAAATCTGGATTTTGAGCTGATTTACTATAGCTGGCAGTTGAATGTTCAGTGAATTATGCCAAATAAAATATAAGCCTTTTTTCACATCGGTGGGCAATTACATGACAAGTACTGCTGAAGCAGTGCCAATGTACTTTTTGATTTAAGGCTGGTTTTGTAGGACCATCAATTCTGAATACATCTGTGCCTAAATTTCAGCAATCAATATATAAAATTTCACATTATGGATGCAACTTAAATTTTACCTGTGACCTGTCAAAGATCCTCAGCACTGCACTTTATCTTCACTAATATTAATACTCAGAGATAAATGGGAGGTTCTGTTGAATAACTCAAAAGGCATTTATCTCCAGCATTTCCTTAATCTTAATTAAGATTTTCATGTGGCTTTCTTACCCTGCTTCATTCTCATTCATACTACATATTTTTTAAGTAAGCAAAAGGATTAAGTTTTTCCATTCCTGATTTATATACTTTAAATTTTTTAAGGTTTTTTTTTTAGCTCTGTGCCATCCATTAGAACATTGGAAAATAAAAAAAACACTTAGTAAAACAGAACTCAAGGAGACATACACTAAGAGATGCAAACTATTTTCATAAAACTTTCTGAGAAAGCCCCCCAGGTGCAAACATATTCGTTCCACATTTGCCAAGTTCAGCAACACAGTCCCTGAAGGTTACTTACTATGTAACATATTTTCTATGCTAGACATTGAAAAAACACAGTCTCTGGAACCCTCATTTGGCAAAAGCAACTGCAGAATGCTCGGATTTTGAAAGTCAGGTTGAGAAATATTGCAATTTACCCTGGAACTTTTCTTACCGCGACCATGAGTTTGCTTTGAGTGTTTTCTGCAAGGGTCAAAAGCCATGAGAGTGTAATTTGTTCTGGTTCATTATGGATTTGTGTTTAAAATGCTGTCTAAGAATTTACCTGGAAACCAACGAGAGGTCAGGGCATGTATCAGTGCACAGGCTTTATGTACTTTCTAAAAGGCACTGAAGTAGGTATATCCTTCTCCAAATCCAATTTCCAGGTGAGTTTTTTCATGTAGCTACTATCAATATGTATCAACAGCCTGCAGTGACAAAGGCAAAGATGGTTATTGTTGGTCTCTGCTACTGTAATAGTATCTGTAATTAATGATTTGTAAGACCAAAGAAGAAGAAAAGCTTTTCTAAAACTTTCATTTTAGCTTGATTTTGTGAAGAGCTTCCACATAAACATTTTGGGCACATCAATAATCTGTTCAGTTTTCCAAGACAAATCACATTGTTAAAGGTAGGAATTTATCAATACTGAAGTGAAACTATGAATGGATGGCAAACAGCAGTCAAAAAACACTCTCACAAAACTTAACTAATTTCCATTTACTGTACTGATCACTACCATGAAACTACTCTCTTGTAGAAGTCTCGCTGGTTACTGTGAGACTATGCACAATGGACTAACAGTCACTGGATACATATGGGGAAGACAAGCTTTTGACCCATTTTCGAATGTTAGAAAATCTTTCCAGCTGCCTTTTTTAACATGAAGGACAGGGAACTATAAGGATTAAAAGCCTGAATTGAAATACAGATATTTTTTGAGCACTCTAGGCAGAAAGAATCCAGTTATATAAATCAGCTGGAATTGCCACCATTTTACGTGCAGTTTTAAATTAATCTATATCTTCTGCATCAGAAATGACTGTGTGTGAAGAAAAAGAATGTTTTATTTGCTGCACCACAGTAAATACTTAAAAATTATAATAGAACTGTTACGGCTATGTTATAAAACTATATTCAAATAAGTATTTCTATCTTTTTCTCCTTCTTTAACAAGAACAGTTTCATTCTCTATCTATCTTAGAAATTAATGAATCCCTAAGAAAGCTTTTTCTCCCTGGAAAACAAGCTCATCAATATGCCAGCATGAGTGTCTAAAAGAATAATGACCTGCAGACTTTAATAACATACAAGAGAAGTCAGTTTAAAAGAAGGGAAAAAAAAAAAAGAGGTATATAGGAATATGTGAATATGTAGCCACATCTTAGGCCAAGTGTCTTGACTGATTATAGTGGGAATATGGAGTCAGCAGGTGGCTAGTGTAGGTGTCACAGTTCAGTGTTGAAAGATAAGCAGAATAATTTTAGATTTCTAGAGATATTTTTAAAGGTTCATTAGCAGTTAAATAATACCACCCAAAAGAAATGCCAAATTCTCTGATGCAATTCCCCCATCAGTATAACAGAAAAAATCCCTTATTTCTTTTAACTTCCTACTATGAGTATCAATAGTGCCTCACCCCACTGCACTTATCAATCTGCTATTGGCTCTAACAGCAGTAACCACGAAATTCAGACAATCCACTATTTTGTTAGCTGTTCAGTAACACAAATCTCTCACTGCTTCTCATTTCAAGCTGAGAAAAATAATACCTTCCTACCTCAGAGGAAGGAGGAAAAATGTATTAATTTTTAGGAAGGTCTAACTACTGCACTGAGAGAGAATATAAAAAACATCAGCAAAGTGAAACTATGCTGCTCATCTGTGGAAGTATACTTTTCAAATCTTTTTTTGTTTGTTTGTGTTTCCTAATAATCAATCCCTATTTTTTACTGTGAATTACAGATTCAAATCTGTAAACACAGAAAAAAACTGAACTAAACCCAAGTCTTGTCAAGTTTCAGAGGAATGCTACAATTGTTCAAATTATTTGTTAGGAATTGTTTAATTACAAATGTAACTGCTCACTGCCTTTCCCCCAAATATGCATTACTCATATGGACTACTTACCTGTCTAACCCAAGGATTCATACACACAGCAATCTTTGGTGATCTCAACACAAATCTACTACTTAAGAAACATACTTTTCCAAGTTGTTAGATAAAGTTCAACAAAGTAATGGATACCTTTAAACCAAACATAAAAGTCTAGCTTTTACACTGCCGGAATTACAGCCTACAAATATAGCCTGCCTGACAAAGGCTTTCCTTGTATTCTGCTATATCTGTCACTTCATCATCTTATCTGACTACTTAAGTCCCATGCCTCCCATTTTATTCATCCCTTTCCCCTTTAGAGTTTGCTCTTCATGTCAAAGTCTAGCATATTCTACTATGCGTATGACATTTTATCAATTCTTTTCTAAAACTGCTTTCCTATCTCTCTTACTGAAGACCAGCAGAGTTATTCACCAAACTAGTTAAAGACAATACACTCATACTCTTTTTGCATTAGTTCAGGTTCCCTTTAGCTATGAGCAAAATAGCTCCAGTGAAAAATGTCCTTTTTTGTCCTTGTGTCAAATTATCTTCTAGAATCAATAAGAATTTCTGCCACTTTGACAAAAAGTAGCTTTAAAAATATATGTAACCAGCACTAGGATCTGGGTAGGGTGTGGTGTTGAGGGGATAAACAAAATCAATTACAATAACAAGCTTTCTGCTTGTGAATTAGGGGGAAAAAAAAAAAAAAAGTGGATGGATGCTTACTTAAAATTTTCCTTTTCTTTCCAGAAAATTTTCTTAGTTAAGAATCTATATTCACTGGAAAATAATCAGCCTCTGAGAAAAAGTAGTCAGTCCCTCATCTTTGGTTTTATTATACTCTTCTCATGTATCTTGCTTTGTAACTCTCATAACTTCCGGTCTTTCTTCTCCATTCTGTCACTATTATACTGTAGTATAGTATTAATATATTATCTTACTATTATATTGTTACTTGTAATAAAATACTGTATCTCATTTCTTCTGTGCCTCTTCTTTAGGTGGCTTGGTCTAGTCTCAGTGCCAAGTCTGAGAACAATATTCAGCTCTTACACACTGGTCTTCGTCCCTGCTCTCACATCTATACTCTCATACTTTGACTTTACATTATAGTTTATTACATCATTTTTAGGCTGCCAAAAGATGTAGTACTATTTTTCATGAACTGGTTTATGTTCCATGCAAATAGCAATTTACCAAAAAACTACCATGCATTTTGAAAGAGGCATTTTCCTTCAATTTTCTGTATCTAGTTTTGAACTTTAAAAATTGCACGTTAGTATTTGTGGGTGCAGTTGGGTTAATCAAGTCCTATGATGTAGCACAACTTTAGATGTATCCAACCACCACTATGAATATCAAAATGAAATTCTGTGATTAACGTGCTATAAACTTAAACAGACAGTTCACTATAACCTTGTTTGTTTGAACTGATTTCCCGCTTAGCGAAACTAACTCCAACAGTCTTCAGAAGGTGCCATTTTCTGCAGACTCAGACCTAAATCACCATAGTGGGTTCTTTCAAACATGAAAGGAACAATCAGACAGAATTACTTATTAAAAATGTCCAGAGATGCATACACATCTATTACAGCAGTGGCTGATTTTCTTTCTTTAAGTTAGAGGAAGCCAGCACATTTAAAATTGCAGGTCATGGTCTGTTCTCATACATGCGTAATGAAATATCTTCATTTAAAGAATGGTTTGACATAATTTATTTAATTTTAAATCCATACCTGCATTACCATTAACATTCAGAGCATTAGAAATACATCAACTTTGTAAGTTACTCCTTTTGCAATAATTACAGAGGATCATTTCCTTTTCAATTTTGCTAATTGAAAAAGAATGGACTTATTTCAGGCACTGTTAATTGTACAGTTCTTACAAGCTGGAGTAATAATTGCAAAGATGTAACACTGCTTCCAAACCTTGCTAATCATGCAGACCTCAGTTAGGTAGGCATTAAGAACCAACTTTTCAGCAAATGTTAGTATTGCCACTTTCAGTCTCTAAACTCTTCTATGGTAATTCTAAATCCCACCCTGTAGATTAGTTTCTGATCTTGCTGATACCAGGTCTTAAACAAAGCATCATGTGTTGTAATTTTTAAAGACTGCATTTTCATAAGGCAGAATTGTAAACACTTACTGAATTTAAGAAATTAAATCAGTGTACCTACCAGCTTATTAAACAGGTGTATATTTATCAGTCCTCTTCTTCCCCAGTTAACATCATAGTTATATGCATGTTATAGATGCAATAACACAGTCTTCAGAGTTTAAAACCTCTCTACCAACAGTAAAATCAGATTTTACTCTGTCTAGGTTGTGGGTTTGGTTTTTTTTCAGAGAAGGGGGAATGTTTTGATACTATGTGATGCTTTCCTACAAAGCAAACTGAAAAAGTTGGCTACACAACATGCCTAGGAGGAGGTTCAGGTTCTGTATACATTCTTGTATTGAAACTTTTGTCTATACTAGATCTGCATGAGGAGACTGATGTGGCATTATCAGCTCAACCACAGATAATTGCCTATATGCAGAAGCACATATGAAGTAATTTTCTGGAATGTTTTCTTCTGGTTTAAATAGTTCGTCTTCCTCCTGGCATGTTCTTAAAGCAACCGAGACAAATACATTTGTTTGCGGCCACTGATTACCATGGAACACCTATTTGGAAATCACAATTTTTAACACCTGAGAAGAGAACAAACTTATCTTTCTAGTAAATAGGCTAATAATTATGGTTCAACGAGATGCTAGATGGAAGCATGTTTGCATTCTTAGCTAATGCACAGCTATGAAATATTAGAAGGGGTCAAATTAGTTTCTCCACCACATATCATTGTATGGCATGTAGACAACACTAGACATATTTATTAACTCTTTGCTGATATCGTGAAATAACCAACATAATCAAAATAACCACAAAAAGCAAGCCTGGAATCTTTGGATTTAGAAAAGTTATCTAGTGGTTTGCTTGCTCTGGCCCTCTGCAGCTTGGAAAAATCTTTTAAAGATCTTAGAGCAGTTCCATGACTACATGTATATTTTTTTAAGGTTACTGAAGGAAGTAATATGGACTTGAATTTTTCCTACCGTGATCAACATATGCTTATCATTTACTAACATGTTAATTATTAGACAAACATAATTGTGAATATAGAGACAAATTAAGCTAACACATTTTTAACTGTATTACTTTCTAGCATCATTCTTCATGCCATTTTTTCTTTTGAGCCAGCTGCCAGCCTAGACTCAGGACAATCCTTTGAAGATCTCCCTTTCTTAATTACAGTCTTGGCGAGTTTTACAAAGAAATGCCTTACCTTTCCCCAGAGAAAGTGCTTGGGGACTACAATTAAAGTAAAAAATACGTAAGTAGGAGTCACCCACATTTCACCAAGCTATTTGAAGAGCCTGTGGTGATATCTGACAGCTGATAAAGCTTGCCTTTTGGGATGTTCTAACTTACAAGAGGGACTGTGCCACTTGAACATAAGCCTAAAGAATGACAAGCATTTTTTTCTCCCTTGTCCCCAGATTCCTATCAGCATTTTGCAAACATATCATTGAGTGCAGCATGATCTCATACAAGGGTACAAGGTCTTAAGTGAATATAGTATACTGCTTCTAATAAAGTACTATGAGAGGTGATAGTTCCATGTAAACTACTCCAAATTTCAAAGATTTGGCCTTTAAGCAAGAACTGTAGTTATTTGACAAAGTAGAAGATAAAAATATTGGTATTTGCCTTGTGTAGATGGAAGCTTGTATCCACGAAAAAGGTTTTAATTCAGTTCTAGTTGACATTTGAACCAATCATTATCCATTTTACTCTTAGCACTTTAGATTAATGTAATTGGATGTTTGCTTAAACTAATATCCCAAGGCCACATGCATAAGCTGAAGAGTGTAGCACTTAATTATTCTCAATAGAAGAAACAGGACTCATTCCCCTCTGGCAGAATGAACTGAATTTCTAAGGGAAAGATGCTGAGAAAACTAACAACTTAGAGGCATCTACATCTACAGGCCCCATAACAGAAGACCTAATCCCATTTACCAGCTAACCTTCAGTCTGCAGTTTTTGATGTGACTGCTGGGAAGCACTGCATTGTTGCTTCAGGGCTTAATCAGCCTTTTCCCAACAATAACTTGGTCAACTCCACTTGAAAAGGTGCTGAATAATGAAGAAGATCACATCAAGACATTCAGCAAAGCTGGAGAGAGAAAAAATGTAAGGTCAAAATTACTTTCACATTTACAGAATGTTAATCTAAACAAACAAATAATTAAAACATTCAGAATTAGAGAAGTGCAAGAAAGAAACCTATTTCTTCCCTATTCTCCTGAGACACAACAGCAAATACAGGAGAAAAGGAAGGGCTAGGTCACTGGCTCATTTCCTTTGGGGCATTATTCTAATTGCTTGAGAGAGCACATAGGAGAAAGCAGCAGTAGGCAAGGCTACCTCTGGATACCTGTACAGGTCCAGATCCAACCAGTTTGGGAAAAACAGAGCCAGTTATTCCTCACTACTACTAATTCAGCTCTAGCCTGGACTCCTGGCAATGGTTCAACCAATGAACTATGCAGTTAAATCAACTATCAACTGCTGTATAAGCTGCCTTCTAGATTCCCTCTGAGAAAGTGATTATTTTTTTATCCCCATCCAAAATCATTAAAGTAGTAGGAATTAGCATGATGAGGTGACTCTGTGCAGAAACTGTCTTAAGGCTACAATCTTCAATAGCAATTCTTGGGTGGGTAAAACTGCCAGCTTGAATTACTAGAGTTTGTGTCCATATGAATTTATGTAGTTTCATAGAAATTCATAGTTTTAGCAATTACAGTGATAAAAGCCTGAAGCCAAGCAAGGCTCTCCCTTGTGCTTCAGACTTCAAGCTGAATATTTCATTTATGTAGATGAAACTTGCTATGAAAAGTACTGTTATGTCACCAGAAACAAAATCACCTTTAATACTGTTTTATAAATAATTTAGCAAGAAAGTTTATGGCACACCCTCATTCTGAATTAATTTTGTCACTAGAACGATGATAAATACAGCTAGCTGGCTAGCTTTGTGTTGTACTTCATAATCAAGCCAAAGGATATTTCATATCCTTACTTATATAAATGACTTGATCAAGACAAATTGCAGATGCTACCTTTTATTTTTAATGTTGCTACCCAGACCAGTTGTGTGTTCTACAGTCCTATTAAGGATAATGCAAGAAAATGTTGCTTTTGAGCAAAAACCAGACTTTTGCACCTCACACTTCCTGCATCTCATCTGAAAGCTGCAGTATTCAAGACAGTTTCACCAGATGATAAACTTTAATTGCACTAAATTTTGGCAAGTCTAAGCAACGTAGCTACATTAATTTATATCTGCAGTAAATTGTACAATTTACTGAGAATTACTACACTGTGCTATTTAAGAAAGAGAGAGCTTTTTAGCATTAGGAGTACAAAATTAATTTTGCAGGTAGAGCTGCGTAAATAACTGATTGTGCTGATTTGTCTGCTGCACAAAAACACAGTGAAAAATATTAGTATTTAGGGCAGATAAAATTTTAAAGAATCTGTTTACTTACAGAAATGGCATTACCCCATCCCCTCCAAACATAATTCTCAGTCAAAGTAAACATTCTTCACTGCAGCTAAAAAAAAAAATAAAAAAAAAGGAAAAAGGCTTTTTATGTTGTTTTCTCGTTCTTGGCTGTTTGGGGTTTAGTTTGTTTGGTTTTTTTTTCTGGGTTGTTCACTGGTTGGTTGGTTGTTTTTTTGTTGGGTTTTTTTTTTTTTTGTTATTGTTGGTTTGTTTTTATGTTTGTTTGATTGATTGATTTTTAATTTAACCAAATTGGTGATTGAGACTTCATTTTGAAACAACATGTTCAAAAGTCAAAATAAATCATTTTGCATTTTCTCTCACACACCCCCTGTTCTCTGCCTCCTTCCCACCCTTCTCCTTTCCTAATGCGTTGCAGATATCCAAATAACAATAAACTCACTGTCTCTAACTGAATCAGATCCACAGAACTA